>VYZM01015370.1:116394-131937 GCA_013398915.1 Dromas ardeola
CCCTTGATGCCCTTTTCTTTAAAAAAAAAAAGGAGAAAAAAAAAAAAGAAAAAGAGATGCGTGAACTTCTGGAATGCATTAGGGGATGATAAATTCCCAGCTGACCCTGAACTTGTTTGAGACTTGCAGCTCCAGCTGGATGTGCATAAATCTACTTGGCCAAATGGGATTCATCCCAGGGTACTGAAAGAGCTGGCCGATGTCATTGCGGGACCTCTCTTCATTATTTTTCAATGGTTTTAGGAGCCTGGAGAGGTCCCAGTCGACTAGAAGCTGGCAAATGTTTTCCCAATTTTCAAGAGGGGAAAGAAAGAAGACCCTGATAATTACAGACCTGTTAGTCTCACTTCAGTGGCTGGTAAAATTATGGGGAAGATTATGCTGGCAGTTACTGAAAAACACTTGAGAGAAATGCAGTCATTGGTCATAGCCAGCACTGGTTCACAAGGGTAAAATCCTGCTTAACCAACTTAATATCCTTTTATGACAAGGTCACCCATATAGGTGACCAAGGGAAGTCAGTAAACGTGGTGGGTTTGTACTTTAGCAAAGGTTTTGATACTGTCTCTCACAGTATCCATCTGGATAAAATTTCCAGCATGCAGCTTGGTAAATCCATAATATGATGCGTGGGCAACTGGCTGACAGGTCAGGCTCAAAGAGTAAATGGGGCTGCATCAGGCTGGCAGCCAGTCACCAGTGGGGATCCCCAGGGCTCAATTTTAGGGCCAGCACTCTTCCATGTTTTAATAAATGATCTGGACGCAGGAATCGAATGTACAGTAAGTAAGTTTGCTGATGATACTAAACTAGGAGGAGCTGTGGACTCCCTCGAGGGTAGTGAGGCCTTAAAGAGAGATCTGGATAGACTAGAGCGCCAGACAGTCACCAAAGATATGAAATTTAACAAGAGCAAGCGTCAGATTCTCTACGTGGGATGGGGCACTCCTAGTTATACATACAAGTTTGGGGATGAGAGGCTGAAGAGCAGCCCTGTGGAAAGAGATCTGATGGCAAGTTGTATATGAGCTAGCAGCGTGTCCTCGTAGCCAAAAGTGCCAACTGTGTCCTGGGGTGCATCAAGCACAGCATAGCTAGTTGGTCGAGGGAGGTGACTGTCCCACTCTACACTACACTTGTGTGGCCCCACCTAGAGTACTGTGTGCAGTTTTGGGCGCCTCAATATAAAAAGGACATCAGAGTATTAGAGTGTGTTCAGAGGAGAGCAACCAAGATGGTGAACGATCTCGAGGGGGAGACTTATGAGGAGCAGCTGTGGTCTCTTGGTTTGTTCAGCTTGGAGAAGAGAAGGGTGAGGGGGGACCTCATCGCAGTCTACAACTTCCTCAAGGGAGGCAGTGGAGGCAGAGGTGCTGATCTCCTCTTTCTAGTGACCAGAGATAGAACACAAAGAAATGGAATGAAGCTGCGTCAGGGTAAGTTCAGATTGGACATTAGGAAAAGGTTCTTCACCGAGAGGGTAGTCAGTCACTGCAACAGGCTACCCAGCGAAGCGGTCACGGCACCAAGGCTGTCAGAGTTCAAGGAGTGTCTGGACAACACTCTTAGTCATATGGGTTAGTTTGAGGTAGTCCTATGAGGAGCAGGAGGTTGGACTTGATGATCCTTATGGGTCTCTTCCAACTTGAGATATTCTATGATTCTGTCATTCTATGATTAGTTGTCAGAGGTCTGCGTTTGGAGGAGAAAAGAAATCCTAGCTATTAAAGGATCTTTTGATCGGGCAGAAAATCCGACAGTGTTTTCTTAATTGGGCCTTAGAGTGTCTGGTATTTGCGTAAGATTCAAGAGTTGTTCCTCACTATGTGAAGAAAACCAGTTAACAGTCTTTGGCAGCGTTACACTGAACATCACATTCCCCGTTATTGCTGACACCTTCCTCATATCCACACATTGAAGGCTGTTCCTCCTAATGATGCTAAAAAATAGATTCTGCCATTTGCAGTTAAATTCCTCCCTTATTCCTTAATCAGTTTCACTAGAGTATGTAGGAAAAGAACTACTTTGAAAAATACACAAAGGTGAACAAATTTGAGAGAGTGAGCCCTTAATGACAGCCAATTAGCGTATTTAAGAGTGGACATGGTAATGCACATGAACACTCTGGGGGGTCTAGCCTGCCTTATGAATGTAAGTAGTTTCCCTGATATATTTGTACCAAATAGTAAGGGTACTATAGCTAGGATACAAATGACATTGCTCATCTAGTTCTATGCCTTACATAGTTTGGTGTGTTCGTATGGCATAGGGGGTCCTGCAATACTGCACTAATTCTTCTTGATTCAAAAGGATATTAGATGTCCTGTTACTGGCTACTGCAGAAAAGGAAAAATATTTCAAACTGAACTGGAGTTTTTTCCTACTTTTATACATAGCGGTCTGTCTTCAGCTCAGTTTGTTCCTAAGCGCTCCATATTGCACTGTTGCAAAATACTACTTACTGTTTTCAATGAAAAGAGTTGCAAAAAGGACCACCTAAAAAAATGAAAAGTGAGTTTTTAGAGCACCAATCCAGTTACACTATATTGTGACTTTGAAAGTCTTCCGAACATTCCATTTTCTCTTGCTTCATTGTGGTTGCAACCAAGAAACCATAAAAAGGAAACATCTAGCTGTTGTTTGAACACAGATACAGTTTTATGGAAATATCAGTCTTAGGCACCACTTCCAACATCAATTTCCTTTTAAATTAAATGTTTCTTATTTGCATTTGATTACAGATTTGTTGACAGGGTTGTTTTATCCACAGAATATACTTGATTTTCTGCCAGACTATTGGATTTATCTGTGGGAAATAACAAACATTTCAGTCAACACCTCAAAACGTATGAGGAAGTTTGAACTGAACTGTATATGTGATATTCACACTAGAACTCCTATGTAATACACAGAGTGATTGCACAGTAATATCAGAATTTTTGTACTAAATGCCTCCTTTCCCCTCATTTTTCCAGATAGGTCATTTAAAAAATCTTAAAATTTACATGTCTGAATGAGAAAAGCAACAAGAAACAGAAAAACCTTACAGCTCTTCCCCATGTGATTTTGCATTATTCCAGGATGTCACAATTTTCTTACCATATTAATAAAACTGGTGTTATGTCNGGAATGAAGCTGCGTCAGGGTAAGTTCAGATTGGACATTAGGAAAAGGTTCTTCACCGAGAGGGTAGTCAGTCACTGCAACAGGCTACCCAGCGAAGCGGTCACGGCACCAAGGCTGTCAGAGTTCAAGGAGTGTCTGGACAACACTCTTAGTCATATGGGTTAGTTTGAGGTAGTCCTATGAGGAGCAGGAGGTTGGACTTGATGATCCTTATGGGTCTCTTCCAACTTGAGATATTCTATGATTCTGTCATTCTATGATTAGTTGTCAGAGGTCTGCGTTTGGAGGAGAAAAGAAATCCTAGCTATTAAAGGATCTTTTGATCGGGCAGAAAATCCGACAGTGTTTTCTTAATTGGGCCTTAGAGTGTCTGGTATTTGCGTAAGATTCAAGAGTTGTTCCTCACTATGTGAAGAAAACCAGTTAACAGTCTTTGGCAGCGTTACACTGAACATCACATTCCCCGTTATTGCTGACACCTTCCTCATATCCACACATTGAAGGCTGTTCCTCCTAATGATGCTAAAAAATAGATTCTGCCATTTGCAGTTAAATTCCTCCCTTATTCCTTAATCAGTTTCACTAGAGTATGTAGGAAAAGAACTACTTTGAAAAATACACAAAGGTGAACAAATTTGAGAGAGTGAGCCCTTAATGACAGCCAATTAGCGTATTTAAGAGTGGACATGGTAATGCACATGAACACTCTGGGGGGTCTAGCCTGCCTTATGAATGTAAGTAGTTTCCCTGATATATTTGTACCAAATAGTAAGGGTACTATAGCTAGGATACAAATGACATTGCTCATCTAGTTCTATGCCTTACATAGTTTGGTGTGTTCGTATGGCATAGGGGGTCCTGCAATACTGCACTAATTCTTCTTGATTCAAAAGGATATTAGATGTCCTGTTACTGGCTACTGCAGAAAAGGAAAAATATTTCAAACTGAACTGGAGTTTTTTCCTACTTTTATACATAGCGGTCTGTCTTCAGCTCAGTTTGTTCCTAAGCGCTCCATATTGCACTGTTGCAAAATACTACTTACTGTTTTCAATGAAAAGAGTTGCAAAAAGGACCACCTAAAAAAATGAAAAGTGAGTTTTTAGAGCACCAATCCAGTTACACTATATTGTGACTTTGAAAGTCTTCCGAACATTCCATTTTCTCTTGCTTCATTGTGGTTGCAACCAAGAAACCATAAAAAGGAAACATCTAGCTGTTGTTTGAACACAGATACAGTTTTATGGAAATATCAGTCTTAGGCACCACTTCCAACATCAATTTCCTTTTAAATTAAATGTTTCTTATTTGCATTTGATTACAGATTTGTTGACAGGGTTGTTTTATCCACAGAATATACTTGATTTTCTGCCAGACTATTGGATTTATCTGTGGGAAATAACAAACATTTCAGTCAACACCTCAAAACGTATGAGGAAGTTTGAACTGAACTGTATATGTGATATTCACACTAGAACTCCTATGTAATACACAGAGTGATTGCACAGTAATATCAGAATTTTTGTACTAAATGCCTCCTTTCCCCTCATTTTTCCAGATAGGTCATTTAAAAAATCTTAAAATTTACATGTCTGAATGAGAAAAGCAACAAGAAACAGAAAAACCTTACAGCTCTTCCCCATGTGATTTTGCATTATTCCAGGATGTCACAATTTTCTTACCATATTAATAAAACTGGTGTTATGTCACCATTTCTAATCTTTCTTACGGACATTTTATACACTTTCCTGTAAAGATAATATGGAGTTTGACATTAAAAAGGTACTATTTGCCTCTTGTTTCTTAGTAGACTTTCAACTAGCATCATATGCTGTACATTTGGAGAATGCCATTTGTCAAAATTCTGACTTTGAAACCGCCATCACAGTACTTGCTGGGCATTCTGAGAACAGGCCAAATTCTACCAAGGCGTAACACATGTCAAAGGAATCACATTAACATATGAGAGAAAAATATGGCCAGCTCTTCCTCAGTTCGAATTAATCCAGAAAGAATAACAGCATCCTTACATGGCTCTCATATTAAAGTTGCTGAGCCTTCTCTAGTCATACCTATATCAAACAATAGGCAATGAAGTATCCATAAGAGAACAACTTGGCTTTCCATTATTGTTGTGTGAACATATTTTAAATATCGTCAAAGCCAACCTGCTAAATTTCAAACATGTTTACCGTATTTGTGCTTCCATACAACCCAGTTTTAGTATGAAAAGATTAGTCAGTCTGACACTGACTTTTTGTCATTATTTTATTGGGCAGAACCTTTTTTTTTTATGTTGAAAGGTCTTAAAAAAAAAGTTTATTTATTCTACTCTTTCATTCCCATGACACTTTCTTTTGATTTAGAGATAAATTAATATAATAAAGATTCACCAGAAATTGACTTGATGCAATCAACAGCTTTCTTCCAGTTAACTTTTAAGGGGGTGTTTTGCTAGGCTTGCTGTCATGTCCCTTCACATAATCTTACAAAAATTAATCTATTATTAACATAATGAACACAGTGCTAATATGGCATAATAATTGTAAGCAAAACACACTTCACAGTGGATTTTAAAAGCTCCTAGATCTTGGAAAGAGTTCCACAGTAAAGATCCTAAAGAGTAGAAGACAAGCTGAAAATAAGTCAACAATGTCATCCTGTTACAGAAAAGGTAAGCAGAATAATGGGATGTATAGATAGGTATAGAGACAGCAGACATATAAAGCACTTTTTTGCTTTCTTCCAAGGTAAGGACAATGAATGATGTCATATTTCTTAACGACCCACTTTATTAATCCTCAGGAGTTTTACTCAATCCATTTTCACTAATCTCTGATCTTTTGTTCCCTTAACGTCATCAACATAGCTGGTATCTGCATTCCCTCATTTCTATTGTTGCTGCTACATAAGGCACGCTAATAGCCTTCAAATGGTGCATCGCGCTGAAGAATACATGGGGCAAGAGAATCAAGACTAGAAAAGTGCTTCAAGGACCTTTGGAGACCTGGAAAAGTGACCTGCAAGGTAAATTTAAATCCAGGTTTAGCCAAATCCAAGATATATCCTTTAGTTGTTATCATCTTTGCAGTGGGTATCTGATATTGATAATACAATACATCACTCAGGCAAAATCAAAAACGCTGAAGACAAGCCGAATCAGATGTACAGTATAATCTCCAAGCACATAGGAGACTGATACAAAGAGGAAATAAGCAATCTTTCTTTGTGTCCATGTCAGACATTACAAAAAATCTCTCTAATAGTACAGATACTGAGGTAGGTTGCACAGTTTGTACAGGCTCCCTCACTGGAGACTTTCAAGGACAGGTTAGACAAACATCTGTCAGAAATGCCATAAGCATTTAATTTACCGGTATGATGAATATGGTATAAGTGTGCCCTATTAAGGCAGTGGTGTAGAATAGGTGATCACCTAAGATGTCTTGTAGCCCTACAATTCCATAATTCTAACATTTCTACCAGAAGAATTACATATGATTCAGTGAATGAATGTTAACACTGACAAATTTGTCTCAGATTTGGTAAAAAGTGATCTTAATATGACATTTCCAGTCTTTCAGATAATTGAGCACATCTACAAAGTAAAGAAAGAGTGGAACAGGTCTCATAATAGACAAACAAGACTACAACAGAAATGGCTGCAATGATCAGTGTCTCTGAATTTATACAGGAATAGATTCTATTACACACAAATGTAATGTTACCTATTTAAGAATAAATCTCCTTCTAGAGAGTGCTGAATAAAAGGGAAGAAAGGAAAATGCTTTTGTTCACCTTCAAACTGTATCTTTTCTCTTTTGCAGTGGAGATACTAGTAAAATTGGATAGCGTAAGGAGAACAAATACACTTTATCTTGCCTAATACTGTCTACCTTGCATAGAAGATGCAATTTCTTTACTTAATGTTGGCATAGTTTTTCACATATTATATAGAATCTAAAAATACCCAAGAAATTCATGTTTGCGTATAAGCATATTAGTAGCTGAAAGTGGTAATATCTACTTTAGGTGAAACAGCTACTGTTTATGCTAGGTTCTACTTAGCTTGCTTTATGCCTCACTTACTACAGCTCTGCCAGTCCAACAGTCACGGATATGATCCTGTGGTAGATTGCTTAATGGGACTCTTTCTATTGCGTGTATCACCGACATACTACAGGCAACATGCACCCAAGGATCATTTACTTCAACGGAAAGCTTTTCTTCAACATATATATTTTATGAATCATGACTTTACAGATACCTGTTCTCAGACTGCCTCCTAACAGAAAAGTGTAAATTCTGCTCTTAATCATATCTCTGCAATTCCACTGGCTTCACAGGGACTGCACTGGTGTAAACACAGTACTTCAGTGCACTGTGACAACGGACTGATAGATTGTGACATCTCCATTTCACAAGGATACTGGAAGAATTAGCATTAACATTTATGCAGAGTTTTGAAGCTACAACAAATTTAATAGTTGTTACCATCATCATTATGGTAGTTATTGTTACCATTTTTCACGACCATGATAGTATTGGAAGAATATATTGTTATAAAATTGATCCTGACAGTAGGCACCAAATCCTACAAAAACCTAATGTTTCAGGACAACCTGTTCTTATTTAGAAGGATGGAGAATACGTACTGCGCTCGTGCTTACGTACTGACTATTCTCTGTTGGATCATAATCATAAGCTTATTTGTGTACTTTGTAGGCTAGATGAATTCATGGAACCAGTTTTTACTGCTGATAAAAGCCTGTGTTTTTAAACCCAGTAATCCACCCTCAAGACTGAATACTGCCATTTTTCTCTTGTTTCTGACAGCGTTGCCTCAGGTTCATTTACCGACTGGGTATTTGCTGCACCTGAACATGGTTATTTTAATTTTCATTATGGCCACCTTTAACTTTTCTTTGACCCTACATTATGGCAAAGAGAAAGGCTTCTCTCTTCTACGCTCTGGAGCTCCAGAGATCAACATTCCTCAGGGAAAGTGCTTGCAGTCTTTTTTGTACAGCTCTTTCTTACCCGCTAATCTGGGTTCTCTCATTCACTGATTTTTAATATAGGTGTAATTGCACTCAAGCCATTTTATTTAAAAATTATATAATGACAGAAAGGAAAGTTTTCTTCCTCCTTCAGTTAAAAGCCTCCAGTTAGTCTAAGAAACACCTCATAAAAAGTGTGGAAGACACATGGGAAAAAATGAGGGAAATTCAACTATAACCTTCACTGAGACATGAGAAAAATGAAACGTTTTATATGAAAAGTCACTGCATAATAGGTTTTGACCTGTTCTTCCCTTAAGTGCAGATGAAATCGTTTCAGCAAACAAAATGGCAAACAAGCTCCCTAACACTGATCTATTAACTCAAAAGTCATATGCTTTCCTCTACGGGAACTAAATTAGGTGATTTTGTTAATTTAGAAAAAGTCAGAATAGTAACCAAATGCAACAATGCAATATTATATTGATGAAGGGTGAGTTGGGAGACTTCTGCTAAACAATGAATGAACTGAAGCCTAAATTTGATTGCATGGAGCAGCTGAACACTATCTTTACAAGAAGAATACTCTACAAAAGTACAAGACTTTACCAAGTCAGAGATCGCTTATGCTCAAGAGAACCATGACTGTCTGTCCATTATCAGCAATATCACTCTCTTTCAGTACAAAATCAGTTGTAAGCAGGGGGGTTGGAACTTGATGATCTTTAAGGTCCCTTCTAACCCAAACCATTCCATGATTCTATGATCATGTTTCCATTTAAAAAACAGTAATATCAATAGAAGCAGACTATAACTCTATATAAGAAACATTCAATATTATCTCTTTATCTGTTTAATATTATTAAACAGTGAGCAAATTAATGTTATTCTAAAAGCACTTGGTAAAACCTTAAATTTCAAAAACTATTTGGATACCGCCCACATTGTTGCATTGCTGACTGTGATATCATGTCTTAGAACTCTTTGTTAAACCAGGTACCTACCCACTAGCTAAGTGAATCTCATGCATATGAAAGTATTGGTGAAAATAAAGAAAAATAAGAAATCAGTGTATGTATGTATAAAAGCAATGGTCTCACATGAAATGGCTATGAGATACGAAGTTTGAAGAAAATACAAGCATACATATATTTCTGACAACAGCCAATGTTTACCTACAACATGGTTATAATAAAAATTTGCCTACAGTGGTAAGGATTTTCCTGTGTATACATAAACTGTGCTTGTTCAAATGGTTAAAATAGAACTAAGGAAAAAATAAAGGCAAAGAAAAACATATCCAAAATATCCTATTTTTAGGGGGAAAATTCCACCTAAGACAATAATGAAAAAGGTAAATCTAAACAAATGTTGAGGGTTGAATTGTCCTAACACCTCATCAACAAAATGCCCCCAAAAAGCTTTGGAAATGTGCTCGCAAAGACACATATAGTAGATAACGTCCTACCAATTATGTCTCCCCTCCCCTGAGGAGGGCTGTCACTCCCAGCAGCAGAGAGACTCTTCTGGAGTTAGCAGGGGCTTAGTATTGCACTAGAATATAGGAACGAATGATTATGTTGAGCCATCCTCAGATACAGTCTTCCATTTAGTGTCTCACATAAATCTGATCCTATGAATGAAAATCAGGAAGCCACCTGACACATGAATAAAGCTGTATCAATGCAGTATTGTACAGATAACAATGCAATACTGCAGTGTTCTCCAACTGAGAATCTTGTATTTTCTTACCTATTACAGACAGAAGAAATACAATAATGAGTAACATATGTTGCTTCGACCAGGCATCACTAATTAATTTTCCTTTGCATACTCTGATGCAAGTCTAAAATGAACTGCTATCTCCCCTCTATATGGAAAAACTAAGAGAAAAATAGGTTAAGCAGTGTGGTTAATGAAAAACTGACTCTTTAACTTAAATTCCAGGAGAAGGAACAATTTATATACTTATACTGGAAATTCTGGGGAGACTAAAGAATAAAATAGTGCAAACCTGAGGTTGAGGCTGGCATCTTTGCTAATACTCATCACCAAGAGGCATCCTGCTGGTATTTCAGTTTTACGCATTTAAGTATCTATTTAAAAAAAATAATTATTGGTACTTTCGTTTCAGAGTCTTTAAGGATCATGTCTTCTAATCCTTTGTAACCTTGTCTTTGGACCTTGGAGCTACTGTCACATTGTCCTAATTGAGACTTAGGCAAACTTTATGTGCCTGCTTCTCATACTAATATTCAGACAGCCTATTCTCAGGTTCTGCTGATTACATTCGAGTAATTTGGTTCTTCACATTCTCAGAAGCATCCTAGGCAGAAAAAAGGAAAAGGTAGACACCTAATCTCTGTTATATTTCATGAACAGCTGCTGAAGCACCTATATCCCCAACTCAACTCTCCTATAAAGGTCTAAGAATGCCTAATTCAGTTGAATTACATTAACATCAACCGAAAATATGGCAAGAGAATGTGAGTCGGGGTATACAGAGCCCACGACAGCCTCTTAAAATAGGATGTTGAGTTCTTCGCTGTTCTGCTTAATTTAGCAAATTATTATTTTAGCCTCGTTGAAGGTGCAAATATGTGTTATTGCTAAAGAATAGTTTTTCATGTATGACAAGAATTACCACTGACATTTTATTTGTGGTAAGCATTACTTCTTATGCTGTCATAAACAGAGAGCCAATCAGACTTGCAGAGCATACCACAGAAAGGTAATACGCTATTTGTATCCCAGATGAAAGTGCGAATGAATAATCGATCTTTCTTAGTAAGCTGTAACACCATTTAAGAAAGTCACATTTATGCCTCCAGCCCTCACCAACATTTTGTCTCTTGTATTGACACCATCAGTAAGAAAGAAGATAAGTCCTTGTCACCATAATCCCTTCAGGCCCTCTTCAACATCTGTAAAGAACAACTCTGATTTTGGGTAAATGGGAGGTAGCAGTGCTACTAAAAGCACTGGTCATATTACAAATCTGCTTTCACAAAGCATAAACAACTCACCTGAAGTCAAATATAGAAGGCAGAAATGTTAAATGACACGCCCACTTACCAGACTTAGGATTTATTGATTCGTGAAGTCTAACTGTCAGGCAATGTAATCAGTTAATTGCATTTTTTAAAACGTGTTTCTTGACTGATACGTATTTCTTTGAACACACACAGGAGCAGAATGGAGCGGATCTGTGCTTTCAGAATACATAAATACAGAGTTGCACAGAACTTGAAGTTCACTGTTGTCATCTAAATGATTAAAGGGGTCCGCTTACCTTTATCTGGACCAGAGTCATTAGCTATTTTGTTGCAGTCTGCTTATGATAACACATATGCTATGTTTTTCCCTAACATCAAAAAAGTATGAGCTTTAGAACTATGTCAAAGAAATTAAGATTCTCATAATATTTTCATGTGTACTTTGTACTTGAAGCTGTCTAAATCACCACATCCAATATGAACAGCTAAGAACATTTTGCTAAACTATAACCAACTATTAAAAAACCCCCAACCTTAAGACTGCTTTATGGTGATATGTTTATACATATTTTAGCTGCAATCTTCTTTAAAGGTACTCTATAACATATATGAAAGTACAAGATCATAATACTTATTCCCTGTTTGAATATAAAAAGGTAAAATATAGATTACAAATTCATTTGAATGTGCTTCAAGAGAGACTACTTAAATAGTCAGATGTACATTTTATAAAGTATTACAAATGACCTGCCTATTTTTTTCAGTCACTTTGATTAGTGATGTATATTTGAGCTGAAGTGTATTATTTGGAAAATAAATACTGCACAAGATTCATGAATATTAACTGCAAAAAAAAAAAAAGAAAACCAAGGTAAATATAATACATTTAGCTTATATGAGTAAATGTGAATTCATAGGCCACCCTTTATTAAGTTTTCTGTTTTTTAAACAAGATAGATTACTTTCATCAGATTTTAGGAATAGAAAGTATGAGATATTCACGGAAAAAGGCAATCTTGTATGATGTGAAACGTGCTACATTTCTTCATGGGTAGATAAAATCTTATGTAGGACAGTAGCCTTTTAACAAAATTATATTTTATGGATGCAAGTCATTAAGGAAATTATGGAAGTGTAAACAAACACCACAATGACTGTTGCTGTGTATGTACAATCTGGTTTTCCTTAAAGATGAGGTGCTTTATTTCTTCATTTTGATATCCACTTTTTCACTTAAATATTATGGATGCAATCACACACATATTGAATTTGGAAATATTAGAAAATATTTCACTACAAGAAAGAAACTGAGATTAACTCTTTAATTTCAAAGGGATGCTCAGTGCTATTAACCATGTAGATACTTCAGGTAAAAATTCAAGCACTGAATATAGTTTCAATTTATCAGAATAAACATTCCTAACTGACAAAAAATCATTTCAGATTAAGCTGTCTCTGATTTGCAACACTGTGGATTATATGCACAAATTAAATCACAGTCAATTTAACTATCCTATTAAATAAAATGAAATCACATAGTTCCCACCTAGAAGTGTGAATTCATTCAGATTTGTTCCCACAGCAGGAATAAATCCCATTTGGTTTGATCTTACCCTTAAATTGATCTATTTAGTAGAAAATCACACCTTCAGTGAAAAATTAAGAATGTGAAAATGTTTGGACTACCTGTCTTTCTGGTAAAAAGCGTATTAGGAAGTTTTGGGGAACTACAAAACAAATGACCGTTTGTATGTTCATAAACATACAAAATAACATCTTTGTCATAACAAGGCATATCACAAACTTTACCCTTGTGTACCGAAACATAAGAAGTGTTTTGAAAGCCTGAGTTCTCCAGCATCTATATAGCAGAATAGCTCATAATAGACATCACAGGGAGAAAAATACTCACATAGAAGACACGTCCAGTAACTGCTGAAACCGTTGGTTTGAGATCATTTACCAGTTAATCACAAAATAACCAAAGATAATAATAAATCTTTTTATTCAGGTGACACTCAGCATCATCAGTCAGCATTCAGTTCATCAAACTAAACAGGATTATTCATAGCAGCTGGATTTTTTTTTGTATCTTGCTGTGTGAGGGAGTCTGGATGGTTCTCTCTGGTCACCACAAACTTGTCAGAGACAAATGCTCTGCAGAATTGTTCATGGCTATTAGCTGTAAGGAAGTGGGTCACTAACTGATGGGTCACTAATGATCGGTGGGGAGAATTCAACCCTGTTTGCATGGAGATTAGCTGTAGCAGTGACACAAAAGTAACATGAAAAAGTAAATAGCTTTGTCTGGAGACTGGTACTGAAAGTAACATGAGGAAGGAACCAGCAATGGGAGATGAAAGGGATGACTGGAGGAAAGCACTGAAATTAACACTTGACTGAGCAGCAGGGGGGTTAGAACTAGATGATCTTTAAGGTCCCTTCTAACCTGAACCGTCCTGTGATTCTATGATTCCATAATGCTCAGACCAGGTGACTGCTTATGTAAACCCACCATGGTACTATGCAAAACTTTGGTGGGAGAAAAGATTCTCAGAAGACCCTAGATGAGCCACCACCAGTAGGTTCAACTTACAATGCCTCATGGGCGGAAGTACTGGAGCCTTGATCTCATTGCTGCAACTAGGACAAAGTAGACCAAGTGCTGTATTCTGAACTTGACCTGTCAGGACAGTGTGTGGGCCAGCTGCCCCCTCAAGGCTGGGGCGTCAAGAGCCACAGGGGCTTCCTGGGGTGGAAGGACAGGGTCTGGCAGCCAGGGCCTGTCCCACCACACCACCTAGGAGCAGGGCAGCTCTAGAAATTACGAACACAGTTGCTTTCTTGTAAGAAAATCCAGTAATAGCTCGAATGATCTGCATTGAGCGCTGCACTCTGATCAGAGACTCATTTGATGCTGCACAACCTGGGGGTACCAGCATCTGACTGGCCCAAGATCATGTCCCAAGAAGGCCAGACACGTCAGGTAATGAGTGCAAGTTCTGTGATTGTCATGGTTATATTAATTAAATAATCATTCCCATATAAAGTTATTAGAAATTAAGAAGAATCAATCTAAATCCAACTTGCTTTTAAAAAAACATACCCATTGTACTGACTAAATTGCACCAGTTAAGTATTTATCTGTCTTCAGTCAATATTAAGTGTTTTGTTTAATGATGAATCTGGAAAACCTTCCCTATTATGCATCTGCCTCTCATTTGCGAGCCAGAGGAAGAGAGTGGGCAAGAAGAATTGGTGAGCAGGATTAGATCAGTTAATCCTGCTACTGCTTTCAGTAAACAGCTATTGGATTTTTTTTCAGATTAAAAAAATAATAACAGAAATAGTCAACTGTCTGGTCAGGAAGGAAAAAAATAAACTTGAACACCTGTGCCTGGCATATGAACAGCTGGGTGCATGCTGATGATAATTCAACTGTAATATGTGCTACATTTAATTAGATAAGCAGAATAAGTTGTATGGGGAATTTTTTATGGAATGTCTACTGCATGATCAACTAACTTTATTTTCTTTTCACTGTCTTCCTTTTATCACCCTTTTCTCATTCAGGAAGGGTTGGGGGAGCAAAGAAGTTCTGTGTTTCTCTTGTCACTGCTGAATACTGATGTAACAGTTTGGGTAGGTAGGGAAGAAACTGCTTTATTTGGCTTGAATAAGAAACCAACTCTATACTGATGTAATTAGAATGCTTATTTTCAGTGGGAAAACCGCAAAGGAGAGAGTAAGAAGCTTATTACGCAAAGTTTTAATACTCATCTTTGATCAACTGAGTGTTTTGGAACCTACTTGTCCTCCATGATAATGATTTATAGCACACTAATTTTACAGAAGTTCTTTGGAGACCATATAAAACTATCCTCAGTCATCTGGGATTAAAATGAGCAGGGATACTCTCAGCTGCTGACATGTGGAAGATCTCAAATGTTTGAATACGCACTTTGGAGGAATGGAATCTCTGAATTTTTGTCTTTCTGTTGTTTAAAGGTGTGCAATGACATTTGAGAAGTATTGAATATGTACTTACAATTTCCACAGTTATTAGGCAATTTAATTTATTTCATCATCTGAAGATGCAGCAGCACTATGCTGTGAAAGTTGCAGGTGTCAAAATGTTAGTTCATGTTTAGTTCAAGAACTTGTGCAAGGTGAGATGAGATATACCAGCTCATGCAGCTTAGCTTGAATTTAAACCAAGCAATTCTCTGCTGCTTCATTTCCTACTTAATGTAGCTGTAAATGTTTTGGCCCTTTGGTCTTCTGTATTCAGTGTGCAACCTTTGGCATACTTAACAATCTTCCTGCTCGTAACTGAGAAAAATGACATCTTATCCTTTCTCTGTCTTATCCTTTCTCTGTCTTCTTAAAGTAGATTTTGAGTAGTTTACAAAAAAAAAAAA
>VYZM01015370.1:131977-181759 GCA_013398915.1 Dromas ardeola
AAAAAGAAACATCATAGAAAGAATTCTGAGAGCTTAGCTACCAAAAAAATCCCACAACCTTGCTGCGAACTTGTCAGAAAACATCTACAATTAAAATTATATGGACAAATCAGTTCAAATCACAAAGCAGTGGTATGAAGTGAACTAATTCTCACAGTATTGGACCCACCATCTTTGGATAAGGTTTGTCTTCCACACGTTAACTCACCAAATTAAGAGTCAATAGAATCTGTCATAAAGAACAAGAGAAGACCTTCCGAGATCTACACCTCTTTTTGGGTCTGATTACCGTACTTGCTTGAGTGGTAAAATATTTCATATTTGATCTATAACAAGGGGCAGTTTTAGTCAATCTGAGACTGTGCTGCTGCCAAAAAGAATGGTGCCCAATAGCACCTTGATGCAGCTATTCAGAGAGTGTGATTAGAGATCTTATCCAACTAAACCCCAAATTACCAAATCCCCCAAAAGATGATTTTTTTAGTCAGATCAGCAGAATTTCTGCAGCAGTTCACAGCTAATCAGACTAAGTTTATCAGCCTTCTCTTCCACTGCCTGCCCGGTAAGACTGACAATACCTTCCTGAGCAAAGAGGACTCTAATACGAGATAGATTAATTCCAAAAGTTCTAAAAGGGTAATCAGTGTAAAACTCACAAGAAAACAAAAAGTTGCAGATGTTCTATTGGCTCAAAATACTTTATGCTGAAATGTAGTATATACAATAATACACAGCCATTTGCCATTCAGTATGAATGAACGTTCTATGTGTTGGAATGTGTAAACATTTGAATGCCATCGGATTACTTTTTAGCATTCTGAGACTTTTTTGCAGTTTTTATTAGAAAGAAAGCAAATGGCGATGCCTATCACTTTTCTCTATTACTAAAGAGAGGATTTCCCTATTATTAAATGTGTGCTCTACGTTTTGGTAAAAAAAAAAAAAAAAACCAAACACAAAAAAAAAACCAAAAAAAACCCACAAAAAAACCAAAACAACACCAAAAACTTTATGGCTTAAATTTGAGGCTTTAAGAGGTTAAGAGAAAACAGGTGAAATAATATAGGCTTTACAAAGTGTTTCTAGCCCTTGGAGCAGGAACTGGGTATTTAGCAAGACCAGCAATACTGTATTATTGATTGGGAGAACCTCTGCGCATCATCACAGTTGAGTTCTAAAATTGAAAAACATGTATAGACATTTGGCATAGGCTGCTGCTGAGGTTACTGTCTGCATTAAGCAACCAGCAAATTCGACTCACGTGTCACTGTGAGCCTGTTTTATTTTACATATCTCTACCTTATGTTTTCAGTAAAACTGCTTGTATACACACTACTTTACATGGGAATTGAAGAAACGCCATTTACAAAGTGGTGTGATAGAAGTGCCAGATTCAATGCCTACATGAAATACAGTTAGAAATCTGTGGTAAAAGAGACTCTACAGAAAGATCATAGGGGTAAGTATTTGGTCCAAATAAATTCACTAAACCAAAGGAATACGTACTTCTCTTCTGTTAAAGGTGAAGGAAGAACTCATAATCTTAATCAACACCTTCTTCTTTGGCTGGTTGAGGAAAAGTGCTTTTCATCTACTTCAGCCAAGGGAAGAAATGGTCAGATTGTGCATTGTCTTAGGTCAGCCACAGACTGGTGTTTAGATCTGTATTTTTCACAACATTTGCCGTTGAGCAAAACTTACACCATCTCCCAGAAGGCTGGCAAGTATAATCCTGTTATTTTCCAGATGGGTGAACAAGAGAGGTTGCAGAAGATTGTTTCTGACAGTGCTGGGAACAAAACCCAGGGGCCAAACCACCTATCAGATTTACATAAAATGTATTCAAATGCAAGAGAAAACGTATTTTCTGAAGGTGTTTTAAACAGCTGCTGAGCAATTTAGTAGCAACACAGCATGCCACACTATAGCTCCCACATTCCCATCTTTCATTACTACTAGTCCCCTAGGTGCTGGCAGCTCTGACGAGACAATGTGAACTGCAGGGGGGACAAAACAATTTCTGTGACAATGTACAGATCCCTAGTTCCTGGTGTTCTCACTAAAACCCATCAGTTCGCTAGGTAGTCATATCCACCATCAATGCAAAAGGCCGACCAGCACTGGGAACTGCATAGAATCTGTAGAAGAAAAACCCCAGGGACACATATCCCAAGGCACAGATGTGAACTGATGCTATATGAGCACCATATACATAGCATATATATATAGCATCCCCCAAATGGGGGAATGTACAGCAAACATAGTCCAGTTGGGCAAAGCCTCCAGAAAAGGCAGTCCGCAGCATGGAGAAGAATTTTATTTTAAGGTACTCCAAACCTCCACATTACATGTCTGTTTAATACAGTTCACTTGGAATGTGAGCTCAAATGCAGATTTGGCCTTATATGAAGTTTTGCCATTTCATAGCAAAGCACAGAGTTTCCACAGACCCAGAAAACTTGTTTACAAACTATGTTAAAATAGTTACTATATCCTGAAATACCTTGTAATGCAGCAGATGTTTTTCATGCCTCTGGAATAGTGCTCGACATTAATTACTTTTCTATGTTCAGGATATGCTAACACTTAGAATGTGACTACAAGAATTCTGCAATATATTCACGTTTATCTTCTGTTGAACAACAGAAGAATAAAACCTTATCCAATGCAA
Organism: Dromas ardeola; assembly: GCA_013398915.1. Taxonomy (NCBI): domain Eukaryota; kingdom Metazoa; phylum Chordata; class Aves; order Charadriiformes; family Dromadidae; genus Dromas; species Dromas ardeola. Next base: position 134,649 of record VYZM01015370.1, read on the forward strand.
GGCAGCACTAGTTATAATTGAAATAAACCACAGAGGCCATGTCTTTATTACAAACTTTTGCCCACACAACTCCATATGCAAGGAATCTAGAAAAATCACTTTCTATATCACTTCACAGTTCCTTCTGTGGTGGGCTGACCAGCTGTCAGATGCCCACCCAGCTGCTCTCTCACTCCCCCTCCTCAACATGACAGCAGGGGTGGCAGAATGACAAAACTCCTGGGTCGAGATAAAGACAGGGAGATCACTTACCAATTACCATCACAGGCAAACCAGGCTCGCAGTGAGGAAAATAAATTTAATTTATTGTCAATTAAATAGATTTGACTGATGAGAAACCAAAATTTAAACACCTTCTCCCTAACCCCCTTTCTTCCAGGCTCAACTTGACTCCATTCCCAACTCCGGTATCTCCCCACCCCGCAGAGTGCAGGAGGGGGACGGGGGGCTGTGGTCAGTCCTTAGCAGCTCCTCTCTGCTCCTCCTTCCTCCTCACGCTTTTCCCCTGCTCCAGCGCGGGCTTTCCGTGGGCCACGGTTCCTTCACGAAACACCCACCTGCTGCAGCCCATGGGCTGCAGTGTGCCTCTCTGCTCTGGCACGGTTTCTCCACAGGCTGCGGAGGAATGTCTGCTCCGGTGCCTGCAGCGCCGCCTCCCCTCCTTCTCCTCCCACCACGGTGCTCACAGGATTGTTTCTCTATTTCCCCCCCTCACTCCTCACTCTGCCTGTGGGGTGTTTTGCCCTTCCTTAAATACATTTTCCTTAAGGCGACCCAACCGTGGCTGTGGGGCTCAGCTGTGCCCTGCGGCGGGTCGGTCGGAGCCGGCTGGAACCGGCTGTGTCTCCTCACAGAGGCCGCCCCGCAGCCCCCGCCAGCGCCTGGGCACCCGCACCCCCTACGCATTCTTTATATAAACTTTGCATGGACTTTGCCAACAGATTAAGCTATTGACACGTGGGCGTAAATTTAGTAGCCGAAAACGTAAGTTTCTAATTGTCAGTATCCATATGAAAGTAATGCCTTTGGAAATGAGTCCTAGCTATTTTAAAATATCTTTATTTGTTTTGAACTGCATAACGCAATATTAGCACAATCTGCACACCTGACCTGTTTCTGGTGAAGGTGTCTGCCCTCTAGTTTCTGCTACATTTATCCACAGCTTAAATTTCCACGTGCAATCAGCCTCCAGTGAAGTGCATTTTTATTTAATTCCGTATTTCCAGCCATGTCAAGGACAAGATCAAGCAATGGTCACAAAATGACAAAGCTTCTTTGGACGAAGGTGATCACAAATGTTAACAGCAGCATTACTAACTACACAGAAAATAGATCAACAAAGATGACGAGAGTGGGACAAGGCAAGCAGCAGTCAACAGTGAGCAAGCAGAGAAGAAAGTTTCATGCACAGCTCATGGTCTAATAAAAAGGCAGGTCAATGTGTGCTTCAAAGAACAAGCAAAGGACAGTGAAGGTGGTGGAGAGAGGAATAACTGAATTAACTACATTCCAGAATATAAATTCATCACATAATTGATGTACTTCAGTCAAAGGGAGAAAAATCCCTTCCCTCTTTGGTTGTGTTCCTTAAATGGGTTTCTTTCAGACTTTCAGAAAGATGCAGCTCACATGTCTCTCTCTCTAACCTGACTACTACGGAGGACAATTTAACAAATGTATGTGTAAATTTTACTCTATACTCTCTTTAATCAAGTGATTCAATTTGCAGCACCAAATTTTCTTACTGCCAGTATGTAAAACTAGACCTAAACCGGCTAATCTTGAAACAATCAGCTCTCCGACGTCCTGTTTTGTTCCTCCTTTTCTGCATACGTGTGAGCTACATACTAAGCATCTACCTGAAATTTACTTAGAATGCAAGAAGTTAGAAAAAATAAGGTTATAGCAATTAAAATAAAATAAAAATAATAAAACACAGAATAACCATTGCTGTTTCTTCCTTCCCCCATCCCCCATGAAAAAAGGGTTTCCAATGAACTGTATGAACCAGAGATCTCAAGTTCGTATACCTGAGGTCCTGTGACGATTTTGTGTCAGAGGGCTGGACTGAGCATAGTACAAAATACAGATCATGCGCCAGGATCTCAATGCCTCAAAAAAAATCCATTTAAATACTTAAGTTGCCCGCAGAACACACAATCTTTTGAACATCTTTCTGAAATAGGTAAGTACTGCTCCTACGTTAAAGCTGTGCAAACTAAGTAACAAGCTGAGATTAACCAAACTCTTTAAAACCACATAGGAAGTTTGCAGCTGAGCTGGGAGCTGATCATCTAGACTGAGAAGTGCGCCCAGCTCTCCAGCACCGAGGAGAAAATCCAGCTAACCCTGCAGCAGTCTGGACTGCGTGACTTGCCTGTTTCATTGTTTGTGGAGGCCTGCCCTCTGATTCCTCTACAATTACTGGTGCGCATGAGGCGTATCAGAGAGACAAACTGGCTTGTTGTGAGATACATCTTCTTCCCCTTCCCTTCACCACTCCTTTTTTGGATACTCATGCAAAGGCTAGCTGCCCACTGTTTTTTAATTTTTACTGATTTTCAATATCCACAGAGCAAACAACACTTGCTATTGCTTTCAGCTAAAGCAAACCTGTAGAGAATTGTGAACTGTTACAAGCACGCTGAACCAATTTTATTTCTGTATTGATCTTCCACTTAAGCAACAGCAGGCTTGAGGAAGAGAATGAAAAAAAATCGCTTTGCTTTCACTGATTATTTTGGTTTAGTTTTTCAGAACTCACAAATACTCATTTACTATCATCTCACTTCTTAGGAAGAAGACAACAGGACACCTTCATAAGCTATTTGGCAACATACTCTATTGCTACAGTTCCATGCGCTGTGCCAAACTAACAGAAACCAAGCAGCTGCCTGAAAAGTCCTCTGTGTGACGCACTGGGTGACAAGACACTGAGCTAATGAATTTTACAGAATTCTAGATACTTTAAAAATAAATAAATACATATTGAAACTGTCAAAATGTTGAACAACACTGGAAAACATTTTTTCAATATACCAGATTATCTTTAATTTTAATACTTTATTATTCTCTCTGTAATCCAGTTACTACTTTTTCCTTCAAGTCACAGACATCTGCATTGTTTCATGTAGAACACCTAGTGTCTCTTCAGTACTACAGAAATCCCTTTGTACTATCATGCATGTGAAAGAACTATTTTTCCTTCCAAGCAGATCAGAAGGGCTCCGCATCTCCTTCTTCCCTGGAACAGAGGGAAGAGCCAAGTATTTTGAAATCTTTACTATCCGTTTCACGCAGTCTCACCCAGCCACAAGAAGTCGAAAAAGTGAATCACATGACATCATGGAGCAGAAACTACCTATCTAAACTGCAGTGAGTGAGCAATCACATCAGCAGTACTTGGAATGCAATGCTTTATGCAGCACACATTAAAAAAAGGACTATGGCACACTTGAAAGGATTGGTATGCACCATTACAACAGTGTCTCCTTTAATACGTGAAAGAAGAGTTCTAAAGAGCTTAGCAAAATTCTGGAAATTTAGGTTAAATGCAGTTTAGAATTTCCATGATACAATAGAGAGAACACTTAAAAATGCTTTAGCTATAGCATTGCTGAAAGGCAAATAACGTAATTTTCAAAGCAGATGTATCCAGAAACCGGGAATGGGTCTATACAGACTATTAGGACTTTAATCTTGCTTTAATCAGAGATTGAAACTTGGAATTTTAAAATTATAACACAAAGCCAAATCTAAAGATAAAAGGTTTATAAATGTTTTATAACGTATACCTTTATTCTGGTGAATTCGCAGCTCATTATCTTTAGAAGATCCAGTAAATTCTGACATAGAGCTTCAGTAAAATCACATAAACTAGTAACTGCTATTTGCAACATCAGTCATTAAGAAAGTAATAAAATAACTACTGCAATTATCAACAGTGCACTGAAACTGTTTCTTTAATGTGATTATTAATCCTAGAGCTTTCTTTGGAAAATGAGATTTTATGGTTATTCTTGATTCTGAAAATTACACTAGCTATTATTTATGTCACTTCTGATAAGAGGGGCTGCTAAACAGGAAGGTGTTGGAATTTTCTTAATTATACAATACTTTAGTTATGCTTTGTGGAGGTTATAGCATGAAAAACTAACAATCTATTCTCATATACTGAACATACATTAGAAATTACCATGGTCATTAAATATCTGATCTTGTTTAAATATGTCAATATTGATATGACAAAGTTTGTAAGCATCCCTGATTAGTCCTATTCCTTCTACCATTTCAATTCTAGTAGGAAAAAACAAAGAAAATATTCTGTCTTGAACCACTTGGCATTTCTTTACAATCAATAATTGACAGCAATGAAATTCAAGGTAAGAGGGGTATTGCTGAAATGTTCAACTTGTCTTAGGAAAAAAGGACATAGTAAAAGTAGCGGTCAAAACTGAATATATCAACCTTTATTATTATTTTCAATTATGGTCCTCTGAGTTAGAGATGGAGAATGGTGGAAATGCAACAGAATTATTGGCCAGGAATGCACCTTAACCATTGGAAAGATTAAAAAACCCTTCCATTCTACCACTAGGCTATACAAGCATTCTCACTGGGACAGTCAGTATATAAAATATAAACCTTGACTCATGTCAAAACGATCACTGACAAGAGAGAAGTGGCTTCAGAAGTATTTCTATTTTTGCCCACCATCATAAAACATTTCTTTGCATTTCTTGTACATTAGTGAAAAGTTAAATCTTCAAGTCTTTGTGGTGAATGATTAATTATTTTGCATACTTATGAGACAGTTATGCCTGCAGGCAAACAAAATAACATTGCAAAACAAGAAACAAAAATATATCTATATTTTCAATATGAATGTCTACAAAGTGGAAGAACTTTATGGAAGTCAAAGGTGACCAGTTGTCACAGGCTTGAAGAAAGGAGCTCACATCAGTCTTTCTTCACATATAATATGTATATATGTACAATATAAAGAAAACTATTCCTAGGATATTAAACCTGTACAAACAAAACCACAGATTGGTAGAATTTATTTCTTGTGCTGATTTTCAAATGATATGTTGAGACAGGATTTACCAGTCTTCTCTTCTTTTAGGATGAGCAATCCAAAATAAACTACAGCAAAAGTTACTGTGATTTTTGAGTGTTACCTGATTTTGCTTTATTATGCTAAGTTGAACATGCTTTAACTATAAATACCCTCTAACAGCATTGGTAATACAAATGAAGTATGTTACCTTCTTAAAATAGATAATAATACAGATAAAAATAAGAGCTATCCTTGTTTCTTACAGGGAATAGAGTAATCTGTAGCATCTCATATTCTATCAAGTAAAAAGTTTAAATACTGGTGGATGATACCTTGAGGAACAGAGGTTAAATTATGCCCTCTTTTTTTTTCAGGATACTGAAGGGCAGACAAGAATTTACTGTGTCAATTTCAAGCTCAAGTTCAGAGCATCTTTTTGAATTAAAAGTCAGCATTTGCCCCCAGACAGAATTTAATTTAACAGAATGCCAGATTTAACATAAAATTTCATTACATACAATTACCAACAAAATCAAATCTTTCAGATTCCATGTTCAGGAGGAGATTGGAAGCTGCACCATACTAACAGGACTTAAGAAAGAGAAATTTCTTTAAAATTCAAATATCTTTGTTTGCACTACTATTTTTCACGGTACTAAAGACATTTACAAAATGTATTCCTTTTATCATTAAGGCTCACAACATCAGGACCTTAAATTTTCAAGTAGATTTGAAGTTGCAGTAATTGCAACAGAGAGAAGGGGTTATCAATCAGGAAAAAGATTGTGAGAAATAAATAAATTTTGTTTTGCAAGCCCATTCTTTTATCTTTTCAGAATGTTCGTCATTTAAACACTGACCTCTATATTTCAATGGAGGTAGGTAACCTAAAGACAAGCTGCAATGTTTAGCTGAGTGGCAAAAAGGCCTAGTAAGCAATAATAGTCTGCATACTGCATGAATTTTTGATTTTGCCATAAATCCACATATTTATACAGATAAACTTATTTACATTAGAACTTGAACGCAGGTAAGGTTAGATGGACTGAATACGACTCATTAGAATTTTTCTTAAATATCGTAAGTAATCAACAGCCTCGTATTTTTTACGATATCTTTATCTTCAAAATATGATAAATATACTTTGCTTTTTTTATGTTGTCTCTGTGGTTTCAGGTAGGTCATAGTATTGCATCTGTGACTCAGAGTCCAGTTCATTATGATGGAGGGTGCTGATCACCACAACTATAAGAAGAGTGAACTGACATGAATGTATTTGAAAGAAACTGAAGAAAACTCACACCTAGCAGCAGAAGTGATTAAACTTTCTTCAGTGCATTGTTTTCCATGAGTTGTTTTAGCTTCTGGACTACACGTCCTTGCAGGTACTCAAATGACATTTACTGCAGCTCCCTAACTTGCAAATAAGAAAACACAGCAGATATCACTTTTATAGAGATATATCTCTTCTATCTGAGATCAAAGTAGAATGACATACTATGAATGGGAAGTATTGTGACTCCATACACTATGAACTGGTCTATGGTGAGACACTTTAAAATAAAACATCCTAAATCAGTTAATGATGGAAATTCAATTTCAGATGAGATAATTCTACCCAGCTAGAAATTAGGAAAATCAAAATAAAATCATAATTGTCTTCTTAAAAATCACATTGTTCACAAGAGAAGAAAAAAAATACGTCGAAAGCACATGACAATTCTGCCCTCGCCTTAACACAACTGCCACAAAAAGCTCGGTGAATTATCTATGTTGAGGATAACTGCATAAAAAAAAGAAAGTGAAAGAAGAGAATTCTTAAGTCTGTATGCACTATATGGAACAAAGACGACAGTAGTCTGCAAGCATTTACCATAGATATACTATTTAGTAGGTGCATTTTACTAGGCTTTGCTCATGCTGAGGAGACAAAAATCATCAAATCCAATGGGATCTACAGTTCTTTCACAATAAAATGAAGCAATCAATCTGGTCATGACCCAGTTAAGACAGGCACAAAAGATTTTGGTGGAATTTTCTGACTAGAATCAGAGTTACTAACCATCCAGGTATTTGCTGAAGGGACAATAAAAGCAGGGCTCAAGCCATCTAGGAAATTTCTGAAGTGCATTGACAATCTCATGGCACAGGTGATCAAGAAGCCAATAAGTGCAGGTGCTCTGCTGGACCTAGAATCATAGAATCATAGAATAGTTTGGGTTGGAAAGGACCTTTAAAGGTCGCCTAGTCCAACACCCCTGCAATAAGCAGGGACACCTTCAACTAGATCAGGTTGCTCAGGGCCCCGTCCAACCTGACCTTGAATGTTCCCAGGGATGGTGCAAGCTCAAGAAAGTTCCATCCCAACAAGTGGGAAATCAAGCAAATGCAGCTAGGAGGCCTGCATGGGTGAACAAGGAGCTTCTAATTGAACTCAGACATAAAAAGGAAGTGCATAAGGCATGGAAGCATGGGCAGGCGATCCAAAAGGAACACAGAGGTGCTCTCTGATCTTACAGGGATACGGTTAGGAAAGTCAAGGCTGACCTGTACTTGACTACGGCAAGTAGCATGCAGGACAACAAAGAAAGGATTCTACAGGAACACCAGCAGCAAAAGGAAGACTTAGGAAAATGTGGGCTCACTGCTGAATGGAGAAAGCAATCTGCTGACAAAGGACCTGGAAAAGGCTGAAATACTGAGTGCCTTCTTCACCCCAGTCTGTACTGGCATGACTGTCCTTCAGGTCAAAGCTGGTAATTTTCCCCCTCTCTTCTGCACTGGTGAGACCACATCTGGATTGACGTATCCAGTTCTGGGCTCCCTGGTACAAGAAAGATATGGACTTAGAGGAGCAAGTTCAGCAAAAGGCAACAAAGATGAGTAAGGGACTGGAGCCTCTTTCAGATATTCAAAACCTGACTGGACATGGTCCTACGTGGTCTATGTGACCCTGCCTGAGCAGGAGCATTGGACAGGATGATCTCAAGAGGTCCCTTCCAACCTAAACAACAGTGTAATTCTGTGTTTTTGTGTTCTTGAGATATTCATGTAAGGTGAGTTAATTTAAGAAGTCCTAGTCTAAGCCAGAGCATGAAGGGTACAGGAATTCAAACATCTGCTCTTCAAGTCAGGAACTAATGAACTTGAATAGCCATAGCAGTAGGTTTGTTGGCTTTGACAGATCACTGATGAAATATTGAATACTGTTGCTGAATGAAAGCAAATAAAATGTTTCAGAAAGTGACATAATGTTTCTAAACACACTGAATGTTCTGCTCTAAAACAAAATCTGACACTGAAATGAAACCAAAAAGTCATCTTTTCTATATTCTTTATGAGAATAGATTCTCTTATTTGAGTTATTTCAACTAGCAGTCCACACAGAGTAATTTAGCTAGTTGATTCTAACGTTCCATGAAATGGTCAATTTTAATTGTATATACAAGAATTTATACGCATTAATTTGATGTAATGCATGGATTATGGGACTATTCTTGTGACTGAATAACAGATGTAGTGGTTTACCTATGTAAAACTAACAGCTGGATTGATGGATCTGGGATTAAGGTTTTTAGAGAACAAACATCATATAGGCATACATTGCACAGACCTTCCTACCTTATAGTGGCAAATGTGATGATGATTTTATGAAGTAGATATACGTAACAAACTGAACTGTGTCCACTACTGTTTTTAGAAGGCCTGATAAATCATCGTCAACTGCAGATAATTTCAGTGGAAAATCATCTCTATGAAAGCCATTTTTAGGTTTTGTCCCACTAAGACTTATGCTGAGTTATTATGTTTTGCAATTTCTATAGAAAATGCAGTAAATATAAACACATATAGTTGTATATGCAGTCCTTCTAAAATTAATTCAGAATTCAATTCAAAATTTATTAAATCAACTTAATGTCCTACAGCATTTCCGGTTTTATGCAACACAACATCCACATGGGCATGATTCACGCATATGCTGACTCAAAATTAAAAATTAAAATATAAAGTATGTAAGATATTCCATTTCAAAACCACATCTAAATGTGTTTTCTTTTTCAATTTATAAATTCATATGATACAATAACAATTCTTAAATCTCTTCCAGACTGCCTTCACTGTTAACCTTCAAAGAATTTTGAAAAGGGGAGGTGTGATAACATGATGGTGATATTGCATCAAGTTGGCTCAAGTTATCTACTGAAACACCTTTCCATTTCTCATTCATTATATAATGGATTATGTTGGAAGTCAGTATTGCAAGTATGAAGCTTAGGAATACTTGAAGACAGCAAAATGTCTTTCTCCCACACATCACAAATATAGGTTACACTTTACACCTGTTTGGATACAAAGCTACTAATGTTTACAAAGAGCTGCTCAGATATTTCCAATTCGTCAAACAAAAAACTCCTCTTTTCCTAGGCAACTGGTAATGTTGGAAACAATAGCAAAACATCAGAAAATTAGTAATTTTTTTAAAAACTGATTTAATGCAGTTTTCAACTTGCACACTATGCAGAGCACCTGGCACCTGTAAATACTAATAAAATGATGACTTAAAAGTATGCACTACTATGAAAACATACATATCTCTGGAATGATGAAAAGAGATAGGTAAATCCCACGACTCAAAAAGAGTCAACAGATTGTATGGATGGTGATTTACATATTCTTTTTAAAAACACATTTGCAGAATGCACACGTAATAAAAAACTGTAAGATCAGTTCAAACAACTGTCCCTTCTGTGGAAAATGAGGAAGTGGAAGCGTAGGTTAAAACACAAACACTGATAACACAATTATGTAGTTTGCACTCAGTACATTACATCTTGCCAAAGGTTCCATGTGGAGGTAAAAAAACATGTTTAGGACTTTCATAGTTCAGAATGAGCCATCTGTTTTTGAAGCACGAAGATGAAATAATAAACTTCAGCAGCTTCTGTACAACTGCATGGTCTAGGCTAGAGTTGGCCAAACAACATTAACTGAATAATTTATTTAACAAATAAATGTTTTTATGGACAGCTAAGGGTGCCCTTCTCAGCCATGAGTAAATGATTACATCCATGCCACTAATTAAAGCGTGACAGAAAACTGGAAACAACTACATTCAATATGTTCACTTGGAAGATAATTGAAATATTAACATACATAACACAACGATAAAGCTCTGTGGGGATGGGAACTATGGTCATTAAATTCCAGAGCAAAATTCTGACAATTCTGAAGGTAAATAAGATGGAAAAGAGTGACACTATCCCATACAGGCAAGATTTTAATTCATGCTTGCCTAGAATCTTCCAAGCAGAAGAGAATCTGGTGTCCGCCATCACTGGCTAGAACAGACAATCCAAACTTTTTAGGAAAATACAATTTAAAAATTATAATTTAGAGAATAAAAGTGTAAGATGTCTAAAACAACCCAGCAGGCCTACTCGAAAAGCTAAAATCCATCCCACTATCTAGAAAAATCAAAATCCTGGTGATCTGATTATTTCAGTCTCTTGCATTTTAAAGTTACTTTCCTTCAACCACTGAATTGAAGAAACACCATCTGGCCCCAGTGACAGTCACATCACTTTTACCACAAATAACATACAGTAAATTTTGCATCAGGCAATCACAATGCAGACCCCACACATAGAATGAAATGTGTTTGAACTGAAGTTTTTTGAATAGTTTTAAAGAAAAAAATCCATAAAACAATCCAAACTACATCTCAAGTATATGCTCAAGGCTTTAACTGAAAAGATCAATACAATGTCAATTATGAAATCACAAAAAAATAAACTCAAACAAATGCACATTTTCAAACCCAGCAATCAAATCATTCTAAAATAAACAGAAATGGAAACAATGAATAAAATTGGATTGAAACAGGCCTCTAGTTTCTTTAGGCAAGGCAAAAAAAGTAAGTAATCACAGTTTTATTGTTTTTTTTCTATAAAGCTGTTGTTTCACAAGGACCATAATGACAGTGACTGAACATTTAAAACTCATTTAATCTGCATCAGGTTTGAAAGAAATGGCCATATCTAAGGAAACTAATCATATAGTTAAGAAAAAGTAATAACTGTAAACTATGAGGATATCTTAGCTTCCTGTATATGGTAGATTTAGAAAGAAAAGGTTTGAGAAGATGATACAGACGTTATTGGCTGTGTTAATTATGCTGTTTATCCACTGGAGCCATAGTTGCATGCAGAACTGGAATATCTGTCAAATATGAACTTGTAGCCTTATTCAAATCTAATTTAACAGAAATATTGTCTCCCAGGTGGAGTGTTTTCAAACAGTAACAAAAATAGTGACTTACTCCAGTCTTTGTCTCTTTTTCTGCATTACAAGGAAAAAAGCCTCATTAATTTTGCAGGTAAAACATACGGGTAGAGTTATCTATCTTCAACAGCCTCCAAGAGAACACAAATCAACAGTTTTGTCATGGATTCGTATTTTATAGCCTATGATATAAGATCCTGGGGGGCCACAAATGCCTTGTCAAGTTTGCTTTTTTCTTTGGCAGAGGTTAAGGATGATTGCTGAAGGATTACGATTTTATTGCTGCTTGGTGAAGGATATACTGCCCTCTCTACATTTTAGAAGGACTCACAAGAATAATCACAGTCATTTTGAAGGCCAAGCCCATAAACTCAGGTGCATGTAAATCCCCCCCAGTCACCGTCTACAATCACACTTTGCAAGTTATTTAGTATTCCACTGTTTTAAAGATAGCAGTATAAATTCCAGTAAACAAAAGCAACGTGTAAATTGAACTGACACTACTTCTTAGTGTAACAACATGGAGAATGAAGCCATAAATATACAGGTGTTAATTTTAAGGTAAAAAAGAGGGAAATAAATTTATTTTTCAGTGTGAACTTGAACTCTGTAACTAGAATCAATCTTTTGAATTCCATTTAGCTGCATTTGTTGCTAATATATTATTAGGCTTTGAAATCTGTACAGCATTTTAATGTCTTAATCTTATGAAGCAGAGACAATGGTACCACAGCTAATACAGTGCAATTAGCTGACCAATGTCTCACACAAGAGTAGTCTCTGAGATTAAAAACTGTTATTATTGAGATGTGTACTCCTATCAAATATCTTCAAAGAGAAAAAACATACCTTTATCCACTGGCTCATAGGGAGAGGAAGGGATAGAATATTCTTTGTAAATTTTATATATATTTACAATTGTACAAAAATCCTAAAATAGATTCATACGCTGTCAGCTAACAAGTAAATAGATTTGAATGTATACTATGTGAGTTTGCTTCAATAATACTAGGCATTAATATTGATATAGAATAAAAGAGAAAAAAACCTGTTTTAAATGGACAGTAAGAGTAATGTGTCCAAGAAGAAATATAACATGGAAATGAAACAGTTTCTTAATTGGTAGATCCTTTCACCCTTCTATGTATTGAAAAGAGGTCATATATTTATATTCTAACAAGTTTGTTTCTAAAAGAATATGATAAAGTTATAGGGTGAACATAAAATCTAACAAAAAAAAAGCCTGAACAGCCTCTTCTTCCTGTACCAATCTACTCTGTACACCGAGATCACAAAACCTCCTGGCATGAGCAGCGTTTTAGAATTTCACAACATTTACATCATACAGAAACAGTTCATGAAGGCAAATACAAAAATCTTCAAATAATGCTTTTATTTTCCTTTTTTGGTAGTAAGAAGGTAATTTTGAGAACTCTGATGTACATGTTTCAGTGAAACTTTTGCAGTCCCCTTCATATACCACGCTCTAACAGCAAAAATGGTCCTGGCTAAAATTACCTTTAATTTAATAACTTGTGCAGTAAGTTCCCTCACATCACAAATGCTTACAGTTCAGATGCAACAATTAGCTCTGATACTTTACCTATGTAATAAATAAAACAATACCTTAATCATGGCAACTTGAAATTTTATATGGGCCTCAGGATTATTTCTAAAATATTTTTAAAGTAAACACTAAATATTCTACCATTATTTTAATATTACTAATATAAATATAACACAACATCTATATTATTTCATTCTTACCTTTTTCCTAACTTGCACATATGAAATTCCACAATCAGAAAAGAGTTAATCCATTACCAAGCATGATACCAATACATTTTACAAAATTATAAGTTAACTATTCTGTGAACTATTGTGTGCACTAGATGAAAAATGACAGTAGTGGTCAGCAACCATTGCATACTGCTGACAGTACAGTTGTATATGTAAATATGACAGCTTACTGCATTGCAAGATATTATTCGCATGCCTGTTTTTAAGTTTTCATCTTAAAATTAAGCAATAAATTAGTCTTATATTTAGCACTAGAATTCTGATGACAAATCTGATTTATTCAATGTGTAAATTAATGCGCATAAATTATGAGCTACCCATTTGTAACCTCCAACTTTATGTTTAAATTGTGTCGGTTCTCAATCTGATTTCATCTGAATCTATAAAAGCATGTAGAGTTTGAACGATTCGTAAGTTCTCCAAGGGACTGAACTAATCTTTGTGAACTAAAATGCATTTTCAACCAAGGACACTACCTTATGAAAAAGGTTTCCAAACATGCACACAATTTTCCTTTCCAATATGACTTGTCTTTTTATTGTCAAAAAAAAAGTGAAGTCACACTGTAGCTCAATGTATATGACTATAACTATTTAGGGTAACACAGTGGTAAGTTCTTACCTTATTGTGATAGGGATGAGTACACCCTTGCTAATGGATTGATTGACAGATACAGTCAGAATGTTCTGAGAGTTTCCACAGCTGAATCGAACTGTTGGTCTTCCCTCCACAAGATACAAGTGAAGAAACTGTTCTCCAAAATTCTTTTCCCTGGCTTTGAAAACAAAAATGGAGACAGTCACACTTCTGAAAGTGTAGGACCTTCCAAAAATATTCCACACTACTGGGATGCCATTGCCAGTCACAATGCCTATGTGACATTGAGGAGTCTTCTGTCCATATACAGGACTTTGCTCGAGTGACTGTGAGACTAAAATTAAACTCTGTATCGACAGCTGATAATAGGTCAAAGTAAAAGAAAATAACCAAAAGGCAAAATTTACTTTTATACCACTTAATTGCCTAAACCCTAAGGAAATCTTTTCTCTACAACAAGTGGTAACTATAAGGTAACTAAGGTGATGCAAAAAAAACCAAATCACAAAAATACTATAATATAATGATTTACTATTTTATTCAGTTTTTCAACCGTATCATAGAAAACAAAAATTATGAGAACATCTCCTCTTTCTTATAAACTCTGTAAAGTTTATGAACAATTCACCCTTCCCAATTAATGATACATTTCAGAGTTTATGAGAAGAATAATCGTTAACTACAAAATATCAGAGATACTGTTACTTGCACAGTTCAAACTAAAAATAAAAAGATATTTTAAAAAAATCTTTCAATCTTTGTTCACTTCCACTAAATAGTATATTGTAAATATGACAACGAAATATTTCTACTTAAATGATGGATGGCACATGCTTCATCTACTAAAAAAAGAACTGGCACCTACAGTTGCAAATTATTTTGGACCAGTATTTTTTTTATGAATTTGCCCTTTGAATTTGACTGTATTTACTTCTCATAGAAGGTGAGACACAGTTCCTGCTTAAGATTTTTATTCCACTTGAAGATAAACTGATAAAATATTAACCTGTTTTTTGCACTATATTTTACTCTATTTAACTGAAGTAAAAAACTCAATAGCTACGTCATGAAATTGAATTTACTGCATATATTTGTCCAGCAGTATTTGAGCATAAGATTACTCTGTTATTCTTAACGTCCAGAATCATAATGTTTGGAAACCAGGAACCTTGAGTTCCAGAATCATATCTGTATCTAATTCTCCAGCTTGTCTGGAGCACATATCCTATCCATTGTCTGTAGCTGAGTTGAGAAAAAACACACAATACATACACTGTAAAATAAACTTTTTTTTGAGGGTATGTGGTAGGAGAGACCATTTGCTTCCTCAAGGTTATCTGACCATCAATCTTGTCAAATGGGATGATAAGGAAAAGGAGGAAAACAAAATACGCAGAGGCACAAACCTGACCAGCAAATGGAGATAGTAACAAGAACCAGACCTAGTCAGTTACACTAACTGGTATGGGCATGCAGAGTGTGGCAATTCTTAGTCCAGTAAGATCATCTGATCAAGGACCCTGTCAAAATGGAATGATAAGGAAAAGTGGATGGCAATAAGCAAACCACAGACAACAAACAAACAGTAGCAGAAACAATGACAAGAAACAAAACTTGTCAGTTACACTAATGGATGGGCTATCAAGAAATTTCAGGCATCACTTCAAAGAGTGCCAACCTGGACTTTGCAACTGAGAAGGCTGCAAACCTGGGAGTCTGGGATACTGAGGGAGGGCTGTGTTGGTAGAACTATGCAAACCAACGCAGCAATGTCTACAAACAAGGAACTGGGGAGAAACAAAGGAGGAACAGACCTGAAGAGATATAAAAGAGATGGGTTGCATGTAAAATGGGGCCAGTCAGCATGCTTGTCTGACTGAGCCCTGTGTCTGATCACTGCAGTCTGTCCTGTCTTCTTATTAAAATCCTTTCTTAACTATCTCTCTGTGTAATCTCACTCTCTATGCCACATGTTAGAGTCCTGCAAGGATTATGTGCAGCTGCTGGGGGGACCAGTGTGAGTGGGTTTGGTGCCAGGTACTGAAGTCAGACTGGGAGTGTAGGCACCCTAGCCTGTGGTGTCAGCTAATGGAACCAGCGTGTCTCAGTGCTAGGGACTGGAGCAGATGGTGCGTCTCAGCCACCAACCACTGGGGTACTAATGTTGCATGTCCCAATAACCACCTACTGGGAGAGACCAGGGTAAGTGTGTTTGTGTGTGGGTGTGTGTGCAAGGGGCTGCAAGGACTAGGTGACAGTAATTTATGAGAGGTGTGGGTGGATCTGGACCCAGCAACTGGAGTCAGACCAAGGTTGTAGGCACCCCCAGGCCTGTGGTGCCAGTAACTGCAGCCAGTGAGGGTCTCAGTACCAGTTACTGCCGTGGGTGAGAGTCTCAGCTGCCAGTGGAGTGAAGCGATCAAGGGACCCAGTGCCAGTGGCTGAAGTGGGACCCTGGGTCCCAGTCTGTGTGCCTGGTACCCGCTTCTGGGGGTAGGTGAGTACATTTGCTAGCAAATGTGAAGATGTACTGCCTTTGAGCAGGAGGCCCCAGGTCCAGGCATGGGTATCAGATAGGTAGAGGGTCCATGCTGGTATCTGGGGGACCCTCGAGTGTGGAGTGCCTGGAGGACGGGTGTGTGAGTCCATGCGTCTGTCCATGAGCCAGCAAGTAGGAGACCCATGGGGCAGGTAAGGAGCCTGGGATCGGGGCAGAGGTATCAGATGGACACAGGGCGCCGTGCTGGTACTTGTGTGCAAGTCTGTGTGAATCTAGGAAGTGTTATGTGTGTGCCTTCACTAGTGAACTTCTATCTCTACCAGCCAGAGAGAAGAGGACTTGGTTTTCTACAGTCACGGTTTATGTGAGTCCTCAAGGCATCTCCTGTTGAAGGCAGTGCCTTGCCTGTGGCAGACTGTGTAGCCAGCTGTCACGTTCTCTGTGTGTCTGCAAGTGTGCATGTCTGTGTGTCTCTCGGATACCTGCTTAACTTTGCATGGATTAACCTGCAAATGGGAAAGCAGCAGCCATGTCCATCAGCCTGGGATGGAGACCCCCGAGTCTCTGAGCTGGGTTCCAGCAGCTGGGCAAAAGGGAGTCCTGGGCCTCCAGCTGGAGGTGGCCACAGCTTAGAACATCCCTTAACATTTTTATTCAGAAAGGTAAAAAGAACGTGGGTGTACTTGGGAGAGCTCCTTGCTGGAAAACTTACTAGTTTGTAAAGAGAAAATGATCAACTTTAATTTGGAGGACAAAAGAAAATGAGAATATATTTTAGCAGATATACAGAGGCAACAGATGCTTGCAACTTCCTGATCATTTGCTTTTGTATAGTTCATAGCAGAAATAGTTCACAACATAAACTCCCTCCTCAAGAGCAGCTGTCTAGTCAACACAGCGTTTTTTCAGTCTGTTACAAATCCTGATGACCTACTGAAAGTCTTTTATGCTTAGACATATTTTGTATTCAGAACACCTAATTAACTGCAAAGCTACTTTAATTTGACTGGATTTTATGCCTTTGGCTTTTATGATTTCCTTCTACAACAGTCTGGTAATTCTCTTTCAAAATGTATTGAGCTACCACTGTTAAAAAAAGTCACTGCTTTTTAACCCTAGCATAACTGATATATGCACATATTGCATCATTTGTTTCCTCTTCTTCTTCTCTCCTCCGTGTACACGCTGTTCCAAACATTTCCAATTTCTATCAATAAGTAAATCTGTAAGTTACATGAATTCAGAGAGAATGAAACGAAGGAAGGTTGTGAATGTATATACTGACAACATGTCTTGAAGAAGTGAAGTTACAGATGAACAGCTTTTTTCTCTTCTCCAGTGACTCTGTCTGTCCGTTCACATTGTCCACTAGTAAAAACTTGGAAGAACGTCCTCATTATTACAAGCAAAAAATTTGGGACAGCTCCCCCAAAGGCAGCATTACTCCTTGAAACCTCAGTGAGTGTTACTGCCTGAACTTCAGTCTAGCGAGTGCTTAAATTTCACACAGGTGAATAAAAGCATTCTTCATATTATCTGCTAGGTGGTATGAAATCCTTTGAAAGGACAGTCCTTTAAATCTTTCTACGGTGAACATGAAGAGACAGAGTGTCCCTCTGAAGAATTCTGTTCTGGCAATGTGAAAGAGCATACGCTACCTAGCGTATATAGTGGGAGGTTGCCTTTTAGGAAAAGCCTGACTCTTATGCGAAACAGACAGGTTCTGGGAACAGAGGTCAGGAACCATCTGAGTAAGAAGTATTGATGGACATTAGGGGTAACTTATCTTGACCTTAGTAGAGATTATGTGAGGGCATCAGGTCAAAGAAATCAGATCTGGGCAATCATTCTTTTGCAGGAAACTGCAAGCTGGAAGGCTATTTTTGTACATCAGTATAATGGCAAGCAAGCGGCTATTGGGCTCAAATGATTGCCTATCTAGAAAAGACAAATTTAAATTCCCATTAATCTATGGGACGATGCCTTATTAGGTGAAAACGTATTTTGACAGACAGGAAGGATACTGTGAAATGCTCTGCTTGAGAATGCCAGCTGAAACAACAGATAAATAGACTATGACTGAATTGCCTGAAAGGCCAATCTTTAGTTTCAGGAGGGTAAGTAGAATATGGGTAGATCTGAGCAACAGAGCTTCTGAAAGCACGGGAAAATAATTTATGAGCACAACTTATGAAAAAGGACCAGGTGTCCACAAGGAATGCTATAAACATGGGCTGTGATATCTGAAATCCAATTGACAGAAGTTATAGACTACCATATATAGTAGAAGTTAAACAATGTGTCCTTGAAGTGATTGTGAACAGCGTTATGCTGACTCTGTTAAGAGTGAAAGTGATGAAGTAAAACTTTATAACTGTATTAGTTTTTTATAACCACTTGCAATTTACTTTGCTTTGTGGCTAAATATCACAATTTGCTTTGACATGTTGATGAAATTAAATCATGCAAACAAGTAAAATCAATAAGGAATAGAATAAAAAATTCTAAGAACGCATACTGTGTTCAAGAAATAGTTCTCAAATGATGGTTAATCTTTATTGGCACAAACGTAATAATTGTGTATCTTTTCAAACTTTTTCTCCTGACATATTTTAAGAGAAATCTCCTCACATCCTACCAATAATTTAAGATAAAGTAACTGCAAAAAGTCCAGACATTTTTAGTCCATTGACTGTTACCGTTTGTGTGCTTCTTAAATACATACTGAAAATAATTAGGAAAAAGAAGATTATTAAGAAGGTAAGTACATTTGTCTTTGCATTAAAACAAATGATGGTTTATAATCTATTAAAAATGATGTGCAAACCAATTCTTCTTGTATTGGTTTCTTTGCCTCTGGTTTCTTCCTTCTTCAGCAGTTAGTTTCTTGGCCCTTGCGCCCTTGTGGCTAAGAAGGCCAATGGCATCCTGGGGTGCATCAAGAAGAGTGTGGCCAGCAGGTCGAGGGAGGTCATCCTCCCCCTCTACTCTGCCTTGGTGAGGCCACACCTGGAGTCCTGTGTCCAGTTCTGGGCTCCCCAGCTCAAGAAGGACAGGGAACTGCTGGAGAGGGTGCAGCAAAGGGCTACCAAGATGATTAGGGGACTGGAGCACCTCTCTTATGAGGAAAGGCTGAAGGATTTGGGTCTCTTCAGTCTGGAAAAAAGATGGCTGAAGGGGGACCTTATCAACACTTATAAATACTTAAAGGGTGGGTGTCAGGAGGATGGGGCCAGGCTCTTTTCAATGGTGCCCAGTGACAGGACAAGAGGTAATGGGCACAAACTTGAGTGTAGGAAGTTCCACCTAAACACGAGGAGGAACTTCTTTACTTTGAGGGTGGCAGAGCACTGGAACAGGCTGCCCAGAGAGGTGGTGGAGTCTCCATCTCTGGAGACATTCAAAACCCGCCTGGACGTGTTCCTGTGCAACCTGCTCTAAGGTGACCCTGCTCTGGCAGGGGGGTTGGACTAGATGACCTCCAGAGGTCCCTTCCAACCCTATGATTCTATGATTCTATGTAGTAATTTCCTATAAATCACTTATATCCTATATCTTTCCCCATGTTTTTAACAGTCTATTTTTTGTGAGCCTCTAAAAACAACAGTTAGTCCTCAGTATTTGTTACTCTCAATCAACCATTGATAAAATCCTTCTAATAAAGGCATTAAATAGGAATTTAAGCTTTTCAACAACAATATGGTGCGATTTAGTAAAGTGACATGCCCAGCACAGTTATTGATTCTCATATTCTCATATTCGTTAGCCTATAAGTAGTCTTGTTTCATGAATATACATATTTTATTTTTCTTTTATATATATTTTTATATATATTTACATTAACTACTAGAAGGTATTGCAACAATGCATCGGTACTTTTAAGTGTTCACTTCTCTTCATTTTAAGATGCATGAATATGAAGAAGGCACAGATCTCTCTTTTGCATCCTCACTGGCTCGTGTACTAGGTAAAGACAGAGACATGTTTTAATCCTTTTACATTTTCTCTTAAGATTCTGACAAATAGTCATCTTATGCATACTTTCTGATTCAAATCCATTTGTATATCAAAAGCATCTTGTCTGAGAGTCTCACTGTAATTAAATGTTTACTAATTATCTGCCAGAGAAATAGACGTAAGCTTATCACCACATGGTAAAATCAGGTGTGCTTGTAAAATGAATGATCTGAAAGTGGACTAATCTAAAAAAAAAATCCAAATGTGTAATTATTTTCTAGTAAAATACACCTAAAACAAGCAGATCACTGTGATTTTCCTGCTATATTTAAAAAATGCTTTTGACAGAGACAGAGGATTTTTGCTTTATGAATATGTGAAACTTATTGCAACCTTAATTACGGAGCTATTGCTAAAATCAGTATATTAACAGAATATGAAAATGTTAGGAACATTAACCCTTTTTTATAATTCTGTAGTTCTTGTACCTAGTGAGTACACTAGCCTCAAGACGACTTTCTGCTGACAGTTCATTTCTCAGCTGTTTGATGGTAGCACAGCTTCAAAAAAGCAGCAGCAGAAGCAGGAGCTGTACTTTTATTAAAAAGAGCACAGCTGACAGCAGCAGCTTCTCTTTTGAAGTCGTTAGAAGGGAAAATGAAAGAGCAAGGAGCAAAAAACAGGGATGAAGGAAGAACAGATGGAGTGTATGAACTCATGAAGGATATTATGTTTATCTGACAGAAGAACTTGGTGCCTGCATACAGAAATAATAAATCACAAAATTCTGGATAATCTCTATATGCACATAGTATTCACGTACAAAATACTGGAGAGATTTTTATTTTAGAAATGTATATAATATTGTGTTTTACATTCATGTAAAACTAAATAAGGATATTGATATGGACAATCATAGCAAACATTCTTCTTATTTGAAAAGGAACCTAATTACCAGAGAGACAAAGAATAAAAAGAAGTAAGTAAAAATAAGGGAAAGAAAATAGTGCTGTAGAAAAAGAAAAACAGCTTGAGGAAGTCTAAGTAGAAACATAAAGCAAAGATGTAATTAATGTTAAATAAAGTACCGGAGTTCTACAAGATATGCAGTTCTCCAGTGTTTTCTGTGTCTGTGTTCAACAGCCAGGAAGAGATCCAAATTATTTTTTTTTTATCTTAGCAGAAATCTAACCTTAGAAGAAAACATACTGTTCACTATAAGAGTGGAATCTTGCAAGTCAGCTAAAGCCCCATTTTAGGGGTAACAAGAGTAATAGGAATGCAAGTATGATGTGTTATTGGGAACCAACGAAGAAAAAGCGAGCAAAACAACTGCTAGAATTCTTGTAAAAATTACTCAAGTTCCTGAAGCTGTCCCAGCTCAGTGTCAGGGTGAGACCTGAACTCATACCACTGCATCCTGATCTGCCCTCTTCCCTCTCTCTGGGTGCATGAAGAGACAAGAAAGGAGCCGTAACACAGTCCATGGAGGTCTCAGATATGGGTAACTGGAAAGCAAACAAATGCATGTTTCTCCACTAATACCACTCTATCTTTCCAGAAAGTGCAAAGATAAATGTTCTAAAGAATGTGAAACGCTCAAATACTGCTGTAACAAAATCTCTGTAAACACCTAAAAAATACTTAATTAACATTTTTCCACAGAAAGTATGAACTGATAGCTGAACAGCTATTAGGTTAGATGCAGGATGAGTGCATTATCTAGAAAAGAAAACACCTTCTACTATGAGAATAATAGTTCAAGTCAGATAATCAAAATCAGAGAAAACGTTTCAGCTTTCTGAAATTCCAGCCCATCATTTTTAATTTAATTTCTGTTGCAAGAATCTGGAAAGTGAAATTGGAATGCAAGCATCTCTTCATATTTCTATGGAAGTCAAGAAGAAGGTATGTCAGTGGGAAATGGTAAGTGATATACTCTTACCTCAGAAAATGGACACACTCAAAGAAGTTTTTTGAGGCACACACATACCGTGTCAAACCTGTAAGAGTGGCTAGAACCCATGAAAACTTAAGGAAAAAAGGATCTCTGCAGGTGCCAAAAAACTAGTCTCTTAACTAAGAACGCAGAGGACTTCTGTGCAGGGAAAGTATGAGAATTAAGATTAAAGAGAAACATAAATTCAAGATAAAACTGAAGAGTAATAATTTCATGTAACTGGGATCAAATTAATTTAGATAAAGATTGAAGTAATCATTATCCTATGATAGTTAACATCAAATATTTATAATTTATATATCCATTGGTTTTTGAATGGTTCAATTATTTTACAAGCTGAAAATCACTTTTTTTTTTGTTTTGCTGTGACTTAATTTCATGGTTATAATATACCTGGAAGTATCTCACATTACAAATTTAAGTAGATGAAGATCAAAACTCTCAGACAGGACTAACCTAACAGCTTTAAACATCTTTGATCAGATTTCTATGTCTTAGGTAACTGGTCTATGGAGTTTCTATGGAAATAAAAAGGAGAGGATATAGAATCATAGAATCATAGAATCACAGAATGGATCGGGTTGGAAGGGACCTTAAAGATCATGTAGTTCCAGCCCCCCTGCCGTGGGCAGGGACACCTCCCACTAGACCAGGCGGCTCAAAGCCTCTTCCAGCCTGGCCTTGGACACTTCCAGGGATGGGGCATTCACAACTTCCCTGGTCAACCTGTTCCAGTGCCTCACCACCCTTACAGAAAGAATTTCTTCCTGATATCCAATCTAAATCTCTCCTCTTTCAGTTTGAAACCGTTACCCTGCGTCCTATCATTACACTCCCTGATAAAGAGTCCCTCCCCATCCTTCCTGTAGGCCCCCTTTAGGTACTGGAAAGCTGCTATAAGGTCTCCTCAGAGCCTTCTCTTCTCCATCTTTATGCAATTTCTGTATAAAATGCAATGGAGAAGCAAGTAGCTTGTGTTTGTTTGTAATTATGGGAAAACATAGACAGTGAAAGAGTTGGAATTTGATTTTCAGTTACAAATTTTGTACATTTGATGTTTGCCAAGATAAGCAAATTCTCTATGTGTAAAGTAGCTGAGTTGTAAACTCAACCGCATCCAGCATTGTAAACAGCATCCAGCATTGCAAATTCTGTTTCAAAGCTACTCCAACCACCATCCCTCCCCAGATCAAAACCTTTTCTAACAGGTAATGATAGAAACAAATTTGTCTCTGGTCATAGGAGTACAGTACACTTATCCAGGTTTTCAGAAAACACCACTCCTGAGAATGGCAGAGAAACTTCTATAATGCATTATTATTATTCTTTTAACAGCATGCTAACTCATTAGGGCTCATGGACAGATAGCAAGCTTTACTTTAACTTTGGCTGGAAGCCAACTATTTTGCAGGGATGAGGCAAACAAAATCATCAACAAAATCATTAAATGCCAAATATATTCAAAGTACTTCCAATGACCTTCCTTGAATTCTTCTTAAAGGAGAAATAACTCCTCTTGAAATTGAAATAACTAACCACTATATAAGTGGTATAAACCACTTCAACATAAAGAACTGCCACATCACCACTTATTCATGATTCTTAGCCAATTCTGCAGCTACGTAGCTTAGGCAGCTGCAGCAACAGCCCAGCTATAACATACAAGGATTTGAGATAGCATTTTGAAAAGCAGTAAACACAAATATTCAGGTTGGGGCTACAGTGTTTGACATCTAAAGACAAGTGTTATACAGATAATAATAAAAGGCATAATTAAATAATGCCAGAAAGCTTATATTACTTTTAACCCTTGCTTATAAATATTTACATAGCACATTTACATAGGTGAATTCACATATATTACTTCCAGATTAATATAAAAATAACAAAAATTAATCAAAGTAATTTATATTAAATTGGCAAGATTTCTTTGCTTAGACAAACCCTAGGAAGCTGCAGTGAACAAAGAATGCTCCTAATGATTTTGTCTTTGTGGAGTAAATCTATCACTTAGATTACACAAACGTATATTTCTAGCTCTTCCTGGGTTCAGGAAAAAATCACCTCACCTCCCAGGTTTTCCTTTTAGATAGAAATTACAAGCTAAAATATATAAAAAAATATTCAACTGGCAGAGAAGCCTATCCTTTTTGCTGACTAGTGAAAAGTATACTGTCTCAGAAGTTCATGCCATATACTGAGGAATGAAATATGCAGGCAAGAAGCAACATTCTTATGTAGTATTAACAAGCATATGCCAAAGTCTGCAAGTACACTCTTCAGGGACCACAAAAGAATCCTCTGAAGTGTGAAATCACAGTAAATACCCTGAAATACAGCAAATTTTCAGAAATTAAGATACTTCAGCAAGTCAAAAAAATCTTTGGAACCTACATCACAATTATAATAAAAAAAGAGTCTGAACCCAGATATGGAGAAGCTGCTTCTCTATAATAAATTGTTCAAAACTTCTTCAACATTTGTACTTTAGAGCTGTAACACTTATTACTGGAGTCATCTGCTTACTATGTTCTTCCTTGTCAGGAAGCAGCATTTTCAGTTGTAAGTTATGTTTTGCTCAATGAGTCATAAATTAAAGAACTTTCCAGAGTAACAGAAAGAACGATGGTTCACATTTTATAATGCATCGTGCATTAGAATACCAAAAGGATTCTACTGAATTTTAATGACTCATTTTGCTGATGAATAGGAAATGCCAGCTGATGTACACTAACGTTAATAAGGACCTGAAGGAGCTAAAACTGATACTTCGCTTCAAGTATCATTGGTACTCACTGTAAAGAATCGTGCCATTTAGAGCAGTTGTTTTCACTGTCAAGTAGAGAGTTGTCAGATTGCTTGTTTCCTGCCCAGATGCAGTCCTGGTCTCAGATACATATGTCAGAGAAGGTAGTTCCAAATAAGAATTTCCAGTGAAGGACGGGAAAAACAGGGCTGTGTCTGAAATGAATAATCAAAACCTAATTTTATTAATTTATTACAAAATAAAGTAATGAAATATGATATAATCAGCAAAGCACATTTTAAAATATCTGTTCTTCTGAATACCTATGAATAGTGTAATTAACAATATTATTCACAGAGCATGCATATAAATTTATTTAATTTCAAACATTCAAGTTAAATATGCAAAAACTGAAAACATCCTAGCATCTGCATATTACCAGAAGTGAGAAGACCATTGCAGAAGGGACTACTGCTAGAAGACACAGTAAAGTTTAAAAGATTATCACAAATTTTCATCTTTACATATGTGTCCATGCAGAACTTTTGTCCTATGACATCCCTGTTTATAGGGATCCCTGTGTATAGATGTAGATAAGAAACACAAGTTTTCTTAATTTTGAGGATACTCAAACGTTCTGTGGTCAAAATTATGATATGGATGCCATTGGGCAGTAGATACATTTTTCCACTACACTACTCCTGTCTTTAAAATAAATAATTGCAAGAGAAAATTTTTAACTATGAAGGCTTAACATTTGCAACATTTATTGCATTAATTACCTTTGTCATTATGTTTTTGTTTTTTTTCCCCTGTAGCTGTGGTAATAATATCACGGAACCAGGAAAAAATAGAGTAAAACTGATTGAGGTTAGGCAGAATGTCTTCCTGATGCCTTAAGCACCCTAGTTAAGCAATGCTCCTTGAAGACTGTCCAAATTCATCAGCAGGGATGTGAATAAGGAATGAGTAACAAGAAAAGCAGTTTGAGTTTAGGTAGTTATTTTTGTAAAGAAATTTTTAATTTAATGAACTAAAACTATACAATGGATTTGTGACTGATGATGACACATAGGCATGACTAGTATGTGGGTATTATTTTTCAAAATTTTTATTCACTTTATTAATTTTTTGTTTGCTTGTGAAATCTGCCCATGGATTATTCTCTGTCATTTTTATTGGACTTAAGAAGAAAGAACATAATGAAATCCCTAGTTAAACAGAGATGTGTTGAAGAGCATTCATTAAAAAAAACCACCACAACCTGGCAGCAAAAGACGGGCAGGATGGAAAGCACTAAGTAGTTATGTTTCTAAATGGTAGGTTTGAAAAAATCAGGATTGTTAGAGAAAGTGAAAAAAATAGGGGATGAAATTCCCTTGGAGGGTGAGGTACAGGTAAAAGGCATTGCAAAAGATAGGAAGTCAGAAGCAGACCTATACAATGACAATGCCATTTATCTAATTCAATTCATACTTTCATGGGAAGCAGTACTAGCAGATTTATCTTGTTCAGAGCTGGGCCACAAACATGATTAAGGGACTGGAGCCTCCTTCATATATGGAAAGGCTGAGAGAGCCAGGACTCCTCAGACTGGAGAAGAGCAGGCTTGTGTGGATCTTATCAATGTCTATAAATACCTGATTGGAGGGGATGGAGAAGAGGGAGCCAAACTTTTCTCAGTAGTGTCCCCTGACAGGCAATGAGCAGAAATCAAAACCCAGGAAATTTCACCTGAACAGATGAAAATGCTTTGCCACTGTGAAGGTCGTCAAACACTGGCACAGGTTGCCCAGAGAGGTTTGTCAAGTCTTGGAGATTTTCAAAACCTGACTGGACGCGTTTGTGAGAAACCTGCTCAAGGTGACCCTGCTCTGCTCGAGCAGGTGGTTGGCCTAGTTGATCTCAATAGGTTCCTTCCAACCTCAACAATTTGATGATTCTGTCATCTTTCACAGAGAGGATCTGTGCAGACATTAATTCTTATTCTTCAGATGTAGTGCCTTCAGAAACCTCAGTGTAGTACAATACACACCATATAGTGGTACATATTGCAGCTAACGCTATTCACTCTTTTATTAGGCAGTTTTCAAAAACTACTCAACTTTGTGATTAACTGTCCATAATTCAGTTTCTCCATTAAAAATAGTATCTTGTGAAGTTTTTTCAGCTAGCTGACAGGGAGGAGAGAGAAGGGGAAGGGAGCACAGGATGTCTGGGCAATCTTGAATGAAAGGACAACCTCATCAGTCCTTTAGCTGAGATAGTTCCCTTCAAAGGAAAGATCTTCCATAAAGACCTGCAACTTTCCAGGGAGTCCAGCACCCTGCACCCAGAAGTCTATGCACTAATGGACAGTCAAAACTACTGAGAAAAATGCTATTTCAACTGTAGTGACTACATGTGCAGTGCTGCGTCCAAAGCAGCCTAGGCTTCCATCACCAATGCAGTGAAGTCCTCTCTGGAATCAGCAGAAAAGATATAGCAAAGACAGAGACTTCACCAGAGACTTAAGCTCATACCTGGCCCAACAAAGCCATCCAGAACTGTAAAGATGCAGAGTACCCCCGCTTCCCCATGGTGTGCAGGCTATTAGCCTGCTGATCCTGAACAGTCATTCTCTGTCCTAAATCTGTACAACAGCTGCAATCTCTCACAGCTGAACAACATCAGCAAAGAGGTCACCGAGAGCACAGGGGTTAGTCCTCTCCTTGGATGAAGGGCCTAAGTAGAAGCAAACTAAATAGAGGATATCTCCTTGGGCTTTCATCTTCACACAAACTGAGACTGATTATCTCCATAATGACTCCACAATGACTCCACAATGTAGATCAGAAGAAGGAACAGAACCTCTACAGGTAGCACAGTGAAGCAAAGAAGCCACCAAAGGCTTCTTAAGCACAACACATCAAGAAAAAGCCCCTACCCAGCAAGAGGAATCAACTGTGAAGCAATTCAACAGTTGCGGAGTACTGAAACAGGCCATGGTCGGCTGTGCTTTCTGTGTCCTGTACTGCAGGGGAGGGAGATGCTTGAATAGCCACAGATCCTGCACGGAATAACTTCCCAGCATCAGGGAGCATGGTCTTGACAGAATATGCTCTCTACAGGAAAATGTACCCATAAAAATTCTCTAGAACCCTCTCCTCCACTTGGCTTAAAAGCTAACTTGCAAGCATCACAAGCTAGCTGAAGTCCTTGAATAGCAGAGGAAAATCTTTACTGCTAATCCTACTAGTCTGTATCTTTTGTAACTTTGTTCTGTAACTACAAAATTGTTTTTAAGTACGCATATTCTCTTGTTCCTTAAATCCTGACAAATAATTAAGCTAATGAGTAAACTAATACACAAATGAGTACTTAATTCCTCTGGAGAGGAAACTAATTCAGTGGCAAGCATTAGTCAAGCAAGTAGGCCAGCATATGGCAAGACAGTGAAGAGCATGTAGGAACCCCAGCATCCCAAGGGCACCTGTAGCAATATCCACCAAAACTAAGTATTCCTGTCTCATCTTGCATAAAGTGGAAACATATTTTAAATACCCTCAATATTTGTCAAGCAACAAGCAACTAATTTTCATTACTGCTGGATTTGGCAAAAGTAAAAAAAATACAAAACCCACTTTTTCACATCTCATGTTTTATCCTTAACGGAATTCATGCATATAGCTAACTGTAGACCCAGCATTTGAAATTAATTCAGTAATAGCAGCGAACAGTTTGATAATGGAATAGTTTGATGCAATGCAAACAGTTGTTTGCAGCAAACTGCAGCTGCACACAGAGCATTATTCTTTCTAAAGCTTATCAAGATCAAGCTAATGACACAGTATTTTTGGAAGAACACAGTAATAACCTTTGAGAGATTTCATAAAAATATGAGTGTTAGGAGATCTCTGATAGCAGAATATTGTTATCAAATCGAAAGAAATCCATAAATAAAAGAAATACCATCACTCTAAGTTAAGATCTTTTCAAGTTGCTACATTATACAGATAACTATAGATCCATTCCACAAGGCTATGTTTAATAGTAATACAAAATTCCCTGACACAGGCTTCTGAAAAAGGTGACAGTCTACACACCATAAGAAATGATTAAGTGTCTCAAACATATTGATGTTTTCAATTTATACATATAATAGGTAATGGCATATAGTGAAAAGAAATCTTAAATTATGTTTAGCATGCATACATAGTACACAAAGATGGTTACTGTAAACCCTTTCTAAAAATTGACAAAATAATAGCCTTGAAAACAATACTTGGAATTCCAAGTGAAAAAACTTGGAATAAAAAGTAACTTTTAGGAAAAAAAGTGTCAAAAAAATGCATGTATTGACAAGTAGAAGCTATACTAATATAGATCCGTGGTTCTGAAAAATGGGTCTTTGCTCCTTGATGGAGTTGTTTGAGTCTGCATACTAAAGGCCTAGAATCTTTAGATTTGTGATGAAATACAATAGCACAGGCAAAGGTGCTTGTCTGGAATGTCTTTTTCCACTTCCCTCATTCTACTAAACTCCTAATTAGCAGAAATTAAAGTCCCATGCAGCACTGAGCATGGCTGCACACTGGCAGGTTCCATGAGTCAGAGACAAAGAGGGCATACGCTGAACTACAATAAGCTAATAACAAGTACTATCGATGCCAACTACAACGTGCATATAAGACTCTACCAAGTATGGGAGTATTTTATGCTGTTTTCAAACATCTACATATATTCATATTTTAAGATGGTTGCTGGCTATAAGTAGTTTTTTACTTCATTTACTTCACAGGACAGGCTGACAGAAGAAATGGTAGCTTTATTCTCTGCTGGGGCCACTAACACTGTCAGCACTGTCCATGACCCCAGGAGACCACCCCACTTGGGCAGCGGTCTCCAAAATGGTGTGCATGCACCCTAGGGGGTATGCAAGACAATTCACTGGGGTGCAGGAAGAAAAATACTAGAACTGCAGTAGTACATATATGTAATTTATAAATAAATACATATACATACACTGGCAGGGTGTCCTCAAAAATTTTTTACTGATGAGGCGTGCAATCAAAATAGTTTGGAGATCACTGCACTAGTGAAAAACTGAAGGGCAATAAGGACTTACCAACCATGTTCCCCACAAGAAGGAGGGGGAACGTAATGGAGTTGCCAACACAGCAGTTGGAGAATTTCTACAAAAGAATGGTGTTATGGTTCTTTGACCTACGTTTAAGTTCTTTGAGCAGAATGTAATTTTGTGAGATATTAGCTGTTACTACAACTAAACAGTGACCCATGTTACACTATACCAATAGAAGACAGTGAGAAAACAAGTATGGTACAACTCCTCAAAGCCATACAGCTCTTTCAGACTCAGAGTATGTCCCTGTTTCAATAAGCAAACTGGCTTAAGGAATTTTAGTCTCCAAACTGTATTTTTTAGGCTATATAGATGTCTAAAAACTAAATTGGTTATACTGAGGTCACTATCTGCACACAAGCTTCATCTTCAGATACTTAAATACGTCAATGAACAGCAAGCAACATAATACAATGATAAACAAAGTTAATATATATAAAAGACTGTGTAAGTACAAGGCACAATCAACTATAACTAATGTAACAGTTTTACAGGTCGTTATACTGGAAGAAATAAAAAAATTTCTATCATTTTAAGGGTAAAAAAGGATTCAAGTAATCAAGTACAAGTAATTCAAGATACAATACCTGCAAAAATTCATAATAGAGACTACACAATTTGGTCTTGGATTCCCTGAACAGCACATACAGATTTAGATTAGATATAAGAAGAAATTTTTTAGATGAGGGTGGTGAAACACTGCAACAGGTTGTCCAGAGAGGTGGTAGATGCCCCATCCCTGGAAACATTCAAGGTCAGGTTGGACGGGGCTCTGAGCAACCTGACTGGGTTGAAGATGTCTCTGCTCATTGCAGGGGGGTTGGACTAGGTAACCTTTAAAGGTCCCTTCCAGCCCAAACTATTCTATGATCTTATGATTCTATATTGCTAAGAATTATATTTTAACAGTTTAACTGAAAGCTTACATTTTCTACTGAAATAAATAGGTTATCTGGAATATTATTGACTACAATTTTCATAATAACACACAGTATAACCATAAAATTTTTGAGAAAACTTTAACAAGTTCCTATTATGATCACATTTGACTTTGTCTTAGTTAGGAAATAAATAGCATTAAGGGGAAGAATACAGTTTTCCTCTGCCAGTAAATTCGAATCAGTCAGTTTCCACTCCTATTTCTAATTTTCCATTTGCATTGTTTGCTTTTTGTGACAAATTTGGCTTAGTACTGAATTCTATTAATTTTTATTGAATTCTATTAAAAATAAACTTTTTAGTCTTGAAGATAGTAAGACCCATCAACACTCCAGCCATTGCTAAATAAATTCAAATAAGTAACACTTTTATTAGTAAGGATAAGTATCAGAAAAAAAGCCACCACGAAACCCTAGAAAGGCAAGGAAAGCATTCTCTTCTGGTAGGACAGATCCAACTAGACGTATGACTAAGCTGTATACAATCTATAAGGTAGCTAAGTGCATTGGAAGTCCTTGGTCCTCTTTAATACTGAGGAGAAATCAGTAATCCTAGGATGTGATTCTCCTCACCTTATAATAAACGTCTAAAAGGGACAGATGAATCGTGACCTAAAACCACCTATTTCTCTCCATTTGCTAAGAAAGGGCTTGAGGGTCACTAGCTTAGCTGTAGACATGTACGCTGGCAATATCTGAAGTTAGACGAACAATTCACTCTCTTGATGTCTGTGAATCAGAACCAAATGACCTGCGGGAGGGTTTTCTTTAGGCAAAAACAGTTTAATGCAGTAGTTCTGAGTAGAAATGTTAGAGATGTGAAGTGAACAGGATATCAGAAAAGTTAGTCAGGGGCTTAAACTCTGAATTTGCTATTTGTATTTTCAATTACAGTGGTAGACATCCTATGACAGAGATCTCAAACTTATGGAGAGATTCTGTGCTTGTTCTTCTTTTCCATCACTCAAAGCGTATAGTAGAAGCACAGATGATAAAAACTTTGCCAACCAGTGCAGCAAACTTTTTCCATATTACTGAGAATGGAGGTGTTCCCAGCAGGCAAAAAGTCAGTTTAGCAGCAATATCAAGAGACTGATAAATACGTGACTTGCTCTACGCATCTCATGCCCACAAAATATCCCAGGGAACCAAATTTAACTATCTGAGAGTAATGCATTCTTTTATCTCATGTTCACGGCGGGAAGAAAATCAAAGTGAAATAAATATGATTCAGAAAATTCCTAGGGATTATGTCTGGTACATACAAAATCTGACTTGGGTATTTCATAAAGCTTCACACACCTACAATAGTACAGAAATACAATAACCATTTCCTCAATGACTGTAACTTTAGAAATCTACGAAATAATTGATTAGGTGAGTTCAGCTGTTTCCAGACAATAAAATATGAAACAAAATAAATCTCACCCTTGCTGCTTGCATTCATTTGTTTCAATGCTCAAAAGCCTCCTGCTTGCTGTAACTGAACTCCTATGTTACGAGGCAAAAAATCCCTATTGAATAAAATACACAAGTTTTTCTTTATCAGGCCACCCTGGTGCCCTGTTGATAATGCTCTCTGCTGTCAACTGGGAGATCTGAATTCAGATCACTGACTTAATCTCTTACTTTGCAGATTGCTGGGGGCTTTGAATGGCAGCAAGACAGTATATTTAATCGTGAAGACTCAGAGGAAGCACTGAGAAGCAATGGGTCAAATAAGCAATCCTTAAGAGCAGGACATCATTTCATTTTCATTGAAGGAAACTGCCATACAAGTGGAGAAGTATTAGATGAAAAGAGTTTAAAAATATCTGGGAAAGGAAAGCAGGTGATGCCATTAAAAGTCTCTTCTGAATTTTCCTGTAAAGGTACAGTGAAACACAGAACAGAAGCAGGGATGACCAAGGGGATGGTATGGCTCCCACAGATCGGGCCTATTCAACATGGATAAAATATGCAGAGGGAAATGTGAATAAGAAATGACCAGTCATGTCTTTTAACACAAAAACTAAGGGCACTCAATGATACTGTCAGGTCACGGGCTTGAAAAACAAAAGGAAATTATTAATAACTTTTCACAGAATGCGTATTTGTTTTGGGTAATTTATTGCCACAAGACATTATGTGGTCAAAAGTATTTAAAAAAAATCATGAAAAAATAAGGAAAAAACAGGAAAACCAGTCCACAGACCAGAAAGTATAATGGAATCACAACTCAATAAATTGTAACCTCACTGCTTGGTGGGAGTTGAAGTAATGTACTTTGGGAAAAATCACAGTTGTCCTGTTTTTTATATCCCTTTCAA
Source organism: Dromas ardeola (assembly GCA_013398915.1). NCBI lineage: Eukaryota > Metazoa > Chordata > Aves > Charadriiformes > Dromadidae > Dromas > Dromas ardeola. The sequence continues at coordinate 167,919 of VYZM01015370.1, forward strand.
ATTATTTGTGACTGGTTTTGCTCAGAGATTGAGCTAGATGATAATTTTTATGTGACTTGTTCTGCTTTCTGTATCACTGCTAAGATTGCATGACAGAAGATAAAAAATAAGTACACCATTTAACTTAAAGGAAATTAATGATTCCATAATTATCTGAAACATAAAGCAATTGTCATTACCTAGTGCCTAGAGATCATTACCTTTCTCGTTTGGCAGCTACACTGTAATAGGTAGATCAACCCAATGTAATTATGTTATTAGTTTTATTTCAGGAAAAATATTTGATATGTTGATAGTTTTAGCATTCCTTAAATACTGAGAAGTTCAAGAGTTAGCTGCGTGTCTGACAAAATGAAATCATAGTAAAGCAGTTTGATGTTCACATGCTTTGGGAAACAGGGAGCCACAAGAAGAAGAAATTATTTTCACATTCCTGTTTTGTAGCTCTCATTATTCCTCTTCTGACCTCAAATTTTAGGAGGGATGAATCGCTTTTCTTTTTCCTAGACCTTCAGTTGCTGCACATCAGCAAAGTTCAAACTGCATGAGTTTAGAGCAGATGAGAATTTAGTATTTCCAGCCAACTCCTATGTATCTGTAAAAGGAAGAAAATGACCTGCCTCACAGAATAATATGAAACTTATTCAGTTAATGGCCATGAAGCATGCTAAACTGACCACCTGAGAGATGATGTATAATTATTAAATTCTGTTATTTTTTATGGATATTACATAGACATGTAAAGTAAGACCAGATATGTAAGTGGGACTGACTGACATGAGAAAGGAAAAAGGAAAATTCACATTTAGTTCAAGACTTTGTGAAAACAGGTATGACAGTAGTACCCCAATAGAAGGTATAAAAAATCATCAAGAAGTTGGGTGTTGAAAAAATCCCAAACAATCTAGTTGTTGTTAGTCCGAATCCACAAACAAAATTTGCATTTTACTACCTGTTTTTAGTAGTTTTGAAAACAACCAAGTAATTTATCTTTTTCTATTTGATTAGTTTCATCTCCAAAATTTATTACTTTACTCCTAACTGCATTGGATTTTCAAGCAAAAAGAATGTTCCTAATTGATACTTGTACCTAATCAGACGTGTTCTACCACCTGCATTCAAAATGATGCATAAGTGCTTAATTCTTTTCCTGAATTTGACATAGAGGAAATTGGGAAGCTATTATCTAGTATTTTCTTCAAGCTCAAAATATTTGACAGGAAATATGATCTTCCTGCAAAACACCAGAGTTTTATCTATTAAAATAAAAAGTCCTATCTAGGAGGGAAATGAAGGTCCTTTATATCTTCATTTATATTTTTCAATCTCTCCCAATTACAGGAAAAAATCTGAGGTAGACTTTGAATATCAAACCATAATTTACACTGGAGTTGTCATAACGCATTACTATATTTGATGTTGAAAAGCTGGTTGCTTTTAAGGTCACTGTGACACATATTATGGCAAATTTTAATGAAGCAAGGACTTGTAAAAACCTTTTGAAGTTCACTCATTAATATATTTGTTCTGTAAAGTATCACAGAAGGTCTACTTGAACATTAGCTTTCACATTTTTGATTCAAACCTAATGAACTTCTAAAAGGAGTGAATGAAAGTCAGTATTGGTTTTCAGGGGGAAAAAGGCAGCTGTCAGAATACGTTTGGAAACTCAGACTTTTCATAACATGTTGATGTACTAGAGATCATATATTATGCATTATAATGAGAACTGTTTGGTTACACGAATGAATGTGACCCAATAGCTTCATGTTCTGTTGTTTTACAGTAAGTCTTGGCTAAATGTTTGCGTATTTTATTTGTATATTTGTAATCCTTATGTTTATCAAAATTCTAAGTCCATCTTTTTGCTTTAGGAGATATCAATGTATTTTCAGTCGCTTTAATTTTATTTCTGCCAGCAAAGTTTGATTTTATTCTCTGCAATGGTGCTTGAACACATAAGCTAATGTTCCTATCCCAAAGGATCAGAGAAATACTTCACAAATAATTGGCTACAAAAGTTTAATTTGGACAAATATTCAGACTTTTTCAGTGTGTGTCATATTTACCCAGTTGAAGAGGAATCTTCCCTCTGTATAACTCTGTAGATTAATTTGTCATCTGGTTGGCGCCAGAGAATAGATGATCAATATCGTATGTCAAATGCAAGCTGCACTTTTAAGCACACTAAACTTAACGTGCTCATATAAATTACGCAGTTTATGCACTGCTACATTATGTATGCACCAAATTTTTATTTACTTTTCTCGGAATTTTTGATGAGATTTTTTTAGGCTTTCCTATTATTATTTAGACGTATAGATGCATAATTCACAGAACTCTGTAAATCTAATCTGAGTTTGTTTTCATAGATTTAGGCTGAAAATGTAGTTCCTGAAATTTCTCGTTTCCTGGCTGTCAGTACCTTCCCTGTAAAAGTTAAGTTCCTCCTGCACAAATGTGGAAAGAAAAAAGAGAAAATCGTGTTTCACAGGTACTACTACTGTGTTGCTATGAAACCAAGAAGTTCCTTTATCTTCCTGCTAAAGTTTTGGTAATACAATACTAAAGTTCTTTTGATCTGTTTATGGATGATTTCCTAATCTTTTATTAAATATTGCATAAAATGGAGAAATAAATTTGGTAGGATGTCAACTAGTTAATCAACTAATGATCAATTGACATCCTTCTACCAATACTTTTAATGTGGAAAATATTGATCTGACCTTTTTAGATGACTGTTTTGAAATTAATTTCAGTATGCTTCCTAGGACTTTGCAAGATTTCTAAACCATATTTATAGGAATATATTCACATTCCATTTTTTATGGCTCTCTTTATTTTGACACATAACAATTTGTGGTCAATATATTCAGTGTTTCTCCAGAAAATGGGTAAATTTTCTTGTTAGAAAATACTTTTGGTTTTGCTTTGTTATTGTTCGGGTTTTCTGGGGGGGAGAGAGGGGCTTAGTGCATATGTCTGTGTATATGTGTGTCTTAGTTAAAAATATAAATATATGAAACAGTCATGCAGCTGCAAAGAAAAGGAGTGAACATTGTCCAGCATAACAAGTGGTTAATAAGCTGCTGGAACACAAAAAAGAGAAAAAACCAAACCAACCAAGACCTAAGACCAACATCATACTAAGAAAAAGATAAGAAAATGATGCAGGTCATGATGCAGCAAAAGTGCTGTATTCAGTGGAAGACTGGATTTCAAAGGCAATTTCATACCTTAGGCTCCCATTTAAAAAACTAATTAGGAGGTTGGACAATAAAGTCCACTAGGCTGCAAGAGAATTGCAAAAATAAATGCTGTATTTTGGCAAAAGCATACTAAAACACAAACAGCTAATTCACCAAGAAGTCCTTCTAACTTCTCGAACAAGAGAGTGTAAGCTTTTCTACTTCATAAGCCTGGAATTAATATATTTACTTGATTCTATTTCTTAATTGTGGAGAGCCAGTGGATTGGTTGCAATGTTTTCATTTGTTTAGGCCAGCATTTTACCGTTGTTCCTGAGGCTTGGGGCTGGGGTGGGGGCTGTTTCAAGGCGTTGGATTCAAATCATGGAGTTATGATCTTATTCTGAAAAGGACTGTTTTGCTGTATTTTGCTTTGCTCTGATAAGTGCCTGAGATTAGCCAGTGACAATGTCTACAGGTGAGAATGAACAACGTGAACATAAATATTCTTTATTTCTGCTCTTTCAAAATATGAGGTTTTAAGAGGAACAATGAGAGCCTCAAAATAGGAATATGAAAGCAACTCCTTTTCCATCTCCCAATTATATTAACACAAAACTACCTTGCCATGGCTTCTTTTGGGAATCATGTAGCTAAGTCTAGGGTTTGGTGGAAAAAAAATCAACAAATAATAGACCAAGAAGAATATTTAAGGGCTAAAATTATTAACAAATTAGGGTAGATAAGGGTAGATTGAGTTAGCATCAGAGCATGAATTAGAAAAAATTGCTACCTCCCCACAGTTTTGCTAATATAATTTTTTTTTTTTTAGCTTGAATTTTCTGATAGAAGAATGCAAAAATATAAAATGGAGAAGTATCTCTGTAGACATCTTACCTATTTTTTCCCCTTATTTACTAACATTTGCCACTGTTATGTTAGTTAGAAAGTACCAAATTAGAAATACTACTTACACATAATGATCAGTTTAAACATTTGCACTAGACTGTATGTAACATTGTCATACAAAAGCATTTTCCAATTGATTTTTAAGATAATATTTACTGTGTTAATATTTATTATTATTATTAATTAAAATAATAATAATAAAGCTGAATTGCAGTAACAGCAATAATTTCAAAGTGGTTTAATTTGGCTCAGTGTTGTAGGCACATAACCAGTTCAGTCACATGAAACTGCAAGAGAATGTTACAATCAAGTAAGCAAACTTACCTGGATTAAACTAATGAGGTGGCCAATTGAAAACACAGAAATGCATAATCTCTTGCACAATTATTTACTTTTTTTTAGCAGCCTTATTCATCCAAGATGTAAAAGCAATACTGTCTGATATTACCTTAGACTGAAATGAGTAATTTTATTGGCTTTATCTTCGTTATCTTGGCTTTAACGGTAGTACCATCACTCTTCCCTTCCAAAACATAACCACTAGAAATATCAGATGAGATGGACGTTCCACTCATCTGCATGCCTGTCGTGTGGATTTTGGTAAAGAAGAAGTGACAGAGTAGTAAAGAAGAAACTTACTTACTGCCTATCCATAGCTGCTGCATTTTAGGTCAATGTAAATCCCTTTTGAGATGGAAGAAACGGGGGAAGATTGCTTCCCCATGGAACAGCTGAGCAAACTCTGGAAATGGAAGACACAGACATTCCCTACCCCATGTTTTCTCACCATCCATTCTGCCCACCCAAAAAGGCCTACCTAATCTTAGTCCCAAAGGTAATAAAAAGGTCTATGAGAGTTTCAATAAACCTAGGAATCCAACCTTCTTGAACAGCTCTGTTTTCAAACCTTTTTATTTTAACTTCTTTGCAGTGCAGATCTGACTTTCATGTATACAAAAAAATACTTTGTTCTACTTTAGTGTTTTGTTTTATATGCAGGACAATTTTAGACAAAGTTTCCTTTCATGTTTTGGTGTTCTCTCTGAAAGAAAAGGAAAACAGTATTTCAGCTCTAGGTTGTGGCTCATTTAGCATGGCCAGCAGGTCGAGGGAGGTAATTCTGCCCCTCTACTCTGCTCTCGTGAGACCCCACCTGGAGTACTGCGTCCACTTTTAGAGTCCCCAACATAAGAAGGACATGGACCTGTTGGAACGGGTCCAGAGGAGGGCCATGAAAATGATCAGAGGGCTGGAGCACCTCTCCTGTGAAGACAGGCTGAGAGAGTTGGGGTTGTTCAGCCTGGAGAAGAGAAGGCTCCAAGGAGACCTTATTGCGGCCTTTCAGTCCATAAAGGGGCCCTACAGGAGAGATGGGGAGGGACTCTTTCTGAGGGACTGTAGCGACAAGATGAGGGGTAACAGTTTTAAACTGAAAGAGGGGAAATTTAGATTAGATATTAGAAGAAATTCTTTACTGTGAGGGTGGTGAGACAATGGAACAGGTTGCCCAGAGAAGTTGTGGATGCCCCATCCCTGGAAGTGTTCAAGGCCAGACTGGATGGGGCTTTAAGCAACCCGGTCTAGTGGGAGGTGTCCCTGCCCACGGCAGGGAGGTTGGAACTACATGATCTTTAAGGTCCCTTCTAACTCAAACCATTCTATGATTCTATGATTTAGGAACTTGCCAAGTGGTTTCTCCAGATTAAAAGCTCTTATTTCAGAACCATTTCTGGTACAGTTTTTCAGTTACTGCAAAATACCATATGCCTATTGATTTTAGTGAAGCATTACGCACCACCTAACATAACTTCCGTTTTGTTTAACTGTAAAGAGATACATTTTAGCACTACTGTAAGCCCCTTTGTATTGGTGTAAGTCTACTCAAACAGGTTGTTGATTTGATTTACAGCATTAGTTTGCAAATTTACATAGTTCAATGAATAACAAGGTGGTCAATGAAAGAATAGAGATAATTTTATCCTACAGAAAAGTACGTATAGACAAAAATTTCCTTTTCTTCCTAGTTTTACTGCAGAATTCAAACACATTAATTTCATGATAACAAAACTTCTGCTTGATAATAATTCAAGTCCAGGTGGCCGAGCTCCATCACCAAAATAGAGTTTGGAAAATACAGTCTGTGAAATTACAAAAATGCTGGAAAGCAAATGACAAATTATTTCCCAGTGTTTGCCGACATTTAAGAAACACTTTCTTGTATACATGGGTGTTTCTACAAAGGATCCCAGGAGTAAAATAATCTTCTCTTCCAGACAACAAAACAAATACAGTAACATTTGCCATGGACAAAAATAATCCTTGTACCTCAGCACAACACGGAAGAGGATTTCTTAAGCAGGGTATGTAAGCAGAAACAAACCTCAAATATACTTGGCTTGATTATGGAAAAAATGTAGACACTATTAAAAAAAAATGTTTGATGCTTTCTGATGAAAAGAATACAAACTGGAAGATGCATGACGGTTACACGGCAATAAAAGCATAAAACATGTAAATGTTAAGACAGTTTCTCAGTGAACCAGGACAACAAGCCCTTAAGATATTAATATTTCTGTATGCTTTTTTTTTGCTCAGTTTAGAAGGTAACTGTATGTGCAGTACTGGAAACTGGTTTATTCTAAAGACAAAAGCAGGACACTACTGTGGAACTAAAAGGGACTCGCAATTTGTAAGCCACCAAGCTCCAGTTTGTTCCGTCTACCCACAAACCGAGGTAGAGCTCCTTAGAGACTGCACTGTACAAAGCGAAGCAAAAGATCCGAAGCTGGTTTAGGGCCCTTGTTTTCATCTCAATATTTGGTGCTGCTACAGTCAAGCAAGTAGAATTTATCTGAAGATCATGTCAGTCTTTTTCAGCTCTAGAGCACTCACTGTGCTGCACAGCTTCTAAATACTGTGCCCAGAGGATGTAGAGAAAAGACAAAAAGCTCTGTCATAGAAACCACATTCAGGTCTCCTGCATTGTGCTGTTGAGCTGTTTAAAATTTAGTTTTAGTAACTTTTAATAATTTCTTTTCAGTAATTGTTGAGCTAGGGAATTCATCTCGTGGTATCTTATTTTCAACTAATTATCTAATTTTAAATAGTGTGTTGCATTCTCTCATAGATTTTCAAATTGTCTATTTTTTCCATTAACGTCAATGATTTTCTCTTGTGATGACTTTCACCATACTCTTAGGGGGAAAAAGTGATAATTCTAGTAGTTTTCCATTATAAGGCCTGTTTAACAGCTGAGTAGTAATTACAAAAAATCAGCACTGGGAGGCTGATACTGAGCTCTTTGTGGCACAGACAGTGATCTAAACTGCTCCATTTAAGACTTTAATGTAATGTAAAATCAGGACAGTCTTCCCTTCAAGTCAGTGATGAAAAGGATGGGAGGGTAGCAATTCTTCTTTTATACAATATAGGATATTATACGTATTTTGGAAGTAAGGCCAAAGTAAACAGAGAGGGTATGTGAGAAATGGATACATTTGAAATATAGATCTCCCTTTCCACTGTATCGCCAAAAGTCACCTCCTTACGTTAGTACAAATGTCTGTGGACAGTCTAAGAAAAAAGTGCATCATAATATGCACACTTTCCTATATGTAAAGATCACAGCTAAACTCATAGAACAAAAGCATGTTTGAGGTAGAAGACTCTTAAGTACTGATTTACACCGCCTGAAGGAGTTATGCTCCCAGCTAGGACAGCTGGACTATCAAAAAAAGGAGAAATAACAATAATTACAAATAAAACAATACTTTTTAAACATACAGAATGTCCTGAGATGGGCTTCTTAGGCTTTCATCCTTCAACAACTGTCCTGAAAAGTGACCTACACCAGGCTGTCAATCTCGGTTTCCCAAGGAATCCAACACAGAACTGGAAGCATTAGGAGCTTCTGCTGTCAACTATGTCAGAGCTCCCACTTCCTCACTTAGGATCTAGAAATCTTCAGATACTCTGGTCTTCAGCTCCAGAGAGGGAAATCCTATACTTCAGGACACCCCTCAGATCATGCAGGGGGTTCCAGATTATGGAGTACTGGGTGTGGAGACTGATGAATTTCTGCAAGACTGGTGAACCAGTTGGCTCAAGTTTGGAAATGCCATGATGAGTTTATAGTGGCAGTAATCTCAAAATAACAGGTCCCATTAACCATCACATTTGTTTTTAACCTTCCAAATTAATATTAAAAGAAAAATATCAAACTCCTGGTGTGTTTTTTTTTTTCACAGCTGCAGAACTCATTTCCTAAGCAAAGCTTAAAAACTGTTGATGAAACGCACTGTGCAAATACTAACTTTTTTGCTTGTAGTCATATATGATGTTCTTCATTATTTATTACTTTGTGACACTGAACATTTTTTAATATGCTACTTTCAACAACCAGGAGAAGATATCTGAAATAGTCTACCTTTTCTTCACACTTGTCTCAAAAGGGAAATCTTCAGGCCAAAAGTTCAGATATGAAATACAGGCATAAACCCATCTAGTAAATTCCAGTGTTAAAGACAGAACAGAACCATATGAATTTGTACACAATGTATTTGTTTACTGGCTACTGTGTATAGCCAGAAATGTTCTAGCAACTCCTAGTTATTAATTATTTCACTAGGAAATCTTTCTAAGTAGCAACTTCTCAAGGATATCCAGGGAAGTTTTATCAGCCTAATGCATTTTTATCATATGGGACATTTTCAAAGACAATATTAAAAGGTAGCAAATAACATAAGAAAAATGACATTATGATCACTGGAGTTTGAGTCCAGAAGCATTTTGTAGATGTGATCCAGAGAAAGAACAGTGATGAAGATATGGGGGCGAAAACCATGGGTATAAAAGGCAGATGGAATCCATCTCCCAAGTCTGAATAGAGGGGAAAAAAACCAAACAACTGTTTCACTTGAGCAAACTGCTTAGATCACAGCCAAGTGGCTATGTTAGAAGTACAAATCATGTTGTACAAACTTACTCTTCACTTCATATGACCCTATGGAACTGCAGTTCAGAAGAACAGATCTGTATGAGGATATGGTATCAAGAATCCACATCAATTCAAGGACTCAGAGAATTAACTTCTGGCTACAGGTGAGTGGAGCAATTGTCTACTTCGAAGTTGTTGAAAACTACAAAGCCTGGATAAGTAAGAGTGTTCTTTTCTCTCCCTTTCTGATTTGGATCAATCCTTTGTACAAACAAAATACTGTGTCACACAAGAACACAAAGACTCAGGACAAGTAACTTTATATAGTGCTTGACATTTGCTTATCTACCAATTCATGCATCTTCCTTGGCAAGCCATAAAAAAATAATTCTATGCAATTCATTACATCTCAATTAGAGGTTTAATGTTTGTGTATCAGCTGTTCTTTTTTCCCAGCAAACTCTGAAAGGTCAGTTCAAAATGAAGCTGTTGATTGCTGTGACAGTTAGGCTGTTTTTCCCCTTTTTAATATAATCATAGACAACTCAGTAAACAAATCCCATTATTATGTTAGATATTTCTTTCTTTAAAGATGAAATAAATCCACCTACATATTCCACTGGAATATTATTCACTGTTACACATGAAGCTGGGAAATCAGTAAGATTTAATACAGTGAACTAAGATACAAGCAATTTCTCCGACTGGAGAGACGAATAGCCCTGAGAGACAAACACTAACTTTTCATTACATTTTGTGAAACTGTTAAAGCTTCAATTTGATTCAGTATCAGAATAAGAAAAAATGAATCAAGTAACGCCTTCCTTTTAAAAGTAAGCATTTCTGATTATCTTCTACTCCCTACACCCATCATGATTTCAGAACATATATTCTCATCAACTCCAAGATTTAGCGATTAATACATTACCTCACTTCTGATACTGATTTTAGATTTAGCTTTAACAATCTTTCAGTGAGTGGCTGCTAAAATCAAAACCGTACTAAGGCAGACAGGAATGCATAAGGCAAGGTGATAATCAGGATTATGTGTTTCCAGCGATCCCAAGCTATTGGAAGCCAGAGAGTCTCCTGCCCTCACCAATGGAAAGCTAAAGGTGCTTTCAGCTTTTCAGCTGGTATATTTCTATTCTTTATTTTAGAGTTGTTCACAAAGCACTTACTATATCCAACAGAGCTGGGCAGCGTTTGTTTTACTCAAAGCAACTCATGTCTATGCTGCAACAGCAGCTAATTTGCAGAACAGGTTCAAAACTCAAATACTTCTGAGCCTAACTTTGTAATACAGTATTACTGGCATGTAGCAAAATAAACCTACAGTCTGATGTACTGATAGTGAAATAACCTAACTTTTAGGCATTGCTACTTTCTCCTTTACTCCATTTATCACTGATCTGGAGTCAATACATATTAAATAACAGATTATCAAACATTTTGCACTAACTTAATTCTATTACCTAACATATTGGATGGTACTATCAGAATATGAAAAGATTAAATTTGATTTTATATAGCTAAAATTAACCAATAATCTAGAAGAGCATTAATTGTTCAATGTGCCAGTCTTTTGCCATGTTACTTAGAATTTCAAGAGCTACTTCATGAGGTTCAGTACTTTTGTTGTTGTTACAGTTTATAATGTTATTCCTTCCATTTTAAACATCTGATGATCCACAGTAAATTTCAATGGCATAACTGTACTGGTTTTAGCTGGGATAGAGGTAATTTTTTTCACAGTAGCTGTATGGTGCTATATTTTGGACTTGGGATGAAAACAGTGTTTCTCACTTCTACCTTTCTGATCCCTTCCCCATCTCACTGGGAGGGATTGAGCAAGCGGCTGTGTGGGGCTGAGCTGCCTACTGGGGTTAAACTGTTCTAGAAAAATACTTCCAGGCCATCAAGAAAGCATTGTAATGCAGTTTTCTGTAATTTTCAGTCACCAGATATTAATAGCTCTGAAAAGCAGGTGAAGCGCCTTGCTCATCCTTGTATAATGAAAATAATACCTGGGAACCACACACCCACCTAGAGTTCTAAGACTCAACATAGAACTTTCAAAATAAACATTGAAGATCCTAATTGACAGGCAACTGCAAGAATTTCTAAAAAAGATCTGAAATGTCTGAAGTAATAGAATTCAGAACAATAATTGCTAGATTAGAAAAAAGGAGGTATCACTCCTTCTTTGACAGGCCTTTTTGTGTACCAACTGTTCTTTTATTCTAGCAAACTCTGAAAGGTCATTTCAAAATGACAGACTTGGCCAAATACAACGCAGGGGACAGAAAAGGAGAAACAGAGGAGATAGATATCATTAAAAAAAAAAAAATCACACCATTTTAACTGCAACACTGGCGCAACCCAAGAAGTATAGGTAGAGGCTGCACCATGAATTCATTACATTCAGTTTTTGTTCACAAACACGGATCAAGTAAGACTTCTAATTCTCTGCCTCCACACACTATGGGCCCAAACTGTGTAGAGTGGAGCCTCTCCCAAGATCTGCTCTTATATAACAAAACACAGTTACTAACAATTCGTTTTTAATATGACATGGTACTTTAGGATGGAAAATTTTATTTAAAGCCATTGGCAGGGCTGAGTTAAGTTTCATTTTGAGAACTACTTGCACTACTGTTGTATTCATTTTCTATAAATTTTTCCCAGTCTGATGAGCAACTGCAGTTGTAAAACAACCTTACAGCAATGTCACAGCTCTGCCACTAACACCACATGATATTATGGTTCTCTAGTACATGACAAAGAAAACAGGAAAGCAGTGAATAATTTTAAATACATGTTTCCCATTTCCCTTACTAATATCTGCTTGGCTATAAGTAGCCATCTATGAAATTACTCCTTTTTCAAATCTTAGATGAAAAATGAATATGGGAGGAGAAAACAAGGCTGACATGAACTATCATTCAGCACAGCAGTAGCACTGATGACTATTCTTTTGAAAGAAATGCAATCTCAAAACACACTGAAAGGGAGATAAAATATTTTCACAAGAATATGTCCTAGGATAAGGAACACCTGCCCTTTTAGATTGTGATATCTAATTATTAGCACAGGTAGATTCTGCATTTTAGTGCTTCTGATCTTTCCTCTTTGAACTATATTTTACCCTGAGTCACACCTCAGATATTTTCTTCCTAACAGTCTCAGTGCTGATGGATTTCAGATTGGAAAACGTAATTGCTTTTCTGGGTTCTTACTACATTCATTTGGTAACAAACCTACTAAAAAGTATCACAATGGATGAACTGCAGGTAAATGATCCAAGACAGATTTAATCTAATTTATCTACTAAATCACTTTAATTAGCTTTGGACTGTCAGCTGTTACTTCTAGATTTTTAAAACAAAAGCTCTCATTTGAAAAAAAGACTCCTACGCACGTTCCTCAAGTCAAATAATCTCCCACAAATTAAAAAACAAATAGAGAAAAAACCCATGTCTTTAGTATACCACTTCCAGTTTATAACTTGGATGATAAGACATAAAATAACTAACATTTGTCATCTTGAAAAGTGCTCTTTACCTTTATTATCTAATGTCTAGCAGAGTCAGACATTGAGCAGTCTCGTTTAGACTGATTTAAATTCACATTTTAATGCATGCCTATAAAAATTGAAATTTGCCATTTGGTTTGTTTTTCTACACAGCTTATTGATGTCAGATTCAGTAGTATAAAGCCAAAACAGAGTCTGTAAAGCTGAGTATGATAGTGACTGCTACCACAAAGTGTGGGCAGCTGTTATTAACCATATAAATTATCATAAAAATGTACTTAATAACTTTTTGTATCTTGAGCTAACACAATGAAATCTTGTTTATTTTTTTTTTCTTTTATGCACAGCATGTAAATAAACAATAGACCTTTAAAACCTCATTACATAGTGCATATTCTTTTGTTCCTGAGCAGCAACTGTTTTGAAAGAAGCTTCATATTGATTTTAAGGAACAAATTGTGTGAAATACAGCCATTATTTCAACAGTAAAACATTTTCAAAATTATATCCAAACATGAAATGAATTTGCAAATCATGCTGGCATTACTAGGAGCACACAGCAGTGGTCTTGCTCAGTTACCATGTTCACTTTGTTAGACTTGTTTAAAAATTTTTCAAAGTAGAAGAGGAGAAGAAGAACAAGACAGAGAAAATAATTACATGAACATAGACTGATACCTTCCCCAACCACCTGAGTCTTACAAGCTAACATATTTCCTTCTTAATCTATGGGAATTTTTCCTTTATATTAAGAACTCTGTGACCCCCTTTTTATTCTTTGGCAATAAATGAATATATAGAATCATAGAATGTGTTGGGTTGGAAGGGACCTTTAAAGGTCATCTAGTCCAACCCCCCTGCAGTAAGCAGGGACATCTTCACCTAGATCAGGTTGCTCAGAGCCTCATCAAGCCTGGCCTTGAATGTCTCCAGGGATGGGGCTTCCACCACCTCTCTGGGCAACCTGTTCCAGTGTTTCACCACCCTCACTGTAAAGAACTTCATCCTAATGTCTAATCTAAACCTACCCTGCTCCAGTTTAAAACCATTGCCCCTCGTCCTATCGCTACATCCCCTTGCAAACAGCCCCTCCCCATCTTTCCTGTAGGCCCCCTTCAGGTACTGGAAGGCCGCTATAAGGTCCCCCCGGAGCCTTCTCTTCTCCAGGCTGAACAACCCCAGCTCTCTCAGCCTGTCCTCACAGGAGAGGTGCTCCAGCCCTCGGATCGTCTTCGTGGCCCTCCTCTGGACTCATTCCAACAGGTCCATGTCC
>VYZM01015370.1:182342-232485 GCA_013398915.1 Dromas ardeola
AGATGATATCCATTGCCCTTCCCTTGTCCACTGATGTAGTCACTCCATTGTAGAAAGCCACTAGGTTTGTCAGGCAGGACTAGTCCTTCGTAAAGTCATGCTGGCTGTCTCGAATCACCTCCCTGTCCGCCATGTCTCTTAGCATAGCTTCTAGGAGGATCTGTTCTATGATCTTCCCAGGCACAGGGGTGAGGCTGATAGGTCAGCCCATTGCTGTCTGGGCAACTACATCAGCCAATTCCCTCACGACTCTGGGATGCATCTCATCAGGTCCCATGGACTTTTGTATGTCCAGGTTCCTCAGGTGGTCACAAACCTTGTCTTCACTTACAGTGGGAGGGACTTTGTCCCCCAGGTCCCCAACTTGCAGTCCTTTAACTCAGGAGGTGTGAGGAGACATGCTGGCAGCGAAGACCGAGGCAAAAAAGTTACGTGAACCTCAGCCCTCTCCTCACCTGTTGTTACCAGTTTTCCATTCTTGCTCATCGGGGGGTACACTTTCTTTAACCTTCCTTTTCTGGTTGACATACCTGTTGAAGCCCTTCCTGTTATTCTTAGCATTCCTTGCCAAGTTCAGCTCCAGCTGCACCTTCCTGACCTCATCCCTACACAATGGGGCAGCATCCCTATATTCTTCCCAGGACACTTGATCCTGCTTGAACTGCCTGTGCAGTTCCTTCTTGCCTTTTAGTTTCACCAGCAGGTCTCAACTCAGCCATGCTGGTCTTTTCCCTTTAATTCCTTTATATCTGCTACTATGGCATACAGCTCTGCCATGGAACAGAAAGTGTGGCAACTGAACTGATCCTACTGCTGTAAAAATGTACTGCCTGGTCTTTAATTCAATTCACGCATTTGCATAAGGAGGTATCTGGAGACAAAATATGTTGATTCTTCTTTGCCTACGTTTATGTATCAAGGAGCCAAAAAAACCAAAGTCCTGATGGATCAACAAAATAAATTAATAGTTTGTCCTCTTCAGATAGAGCAGCAATCCTTCTGTTTTCCTAGCGGGGCTGGGAAGGGACCAGAGCAGCAGCTGATGCAGGTCATGGATTAAAGCTCTACAATGAGAAACATCAGAAAGGAGATTTCCAAACAGGGAAATATGAAGGATGGATCTGAGACATCATATCTTCAGATATAAGAGATTTGGGATCAGAAATGTCAAGGTGGTGAGTCTGTTCTCAAGTGCTGACCCCTCCAACTAGGATTTGCAGCTGGGACAGATAAACACACAAAGAGATTCTTACAGCCATCCCGTTAATTTTTGCTGCTAGAAATAGCCAAGCCGTAACACAGATGAAACCTGCATACAAGCCGAGATATTATACATGCAAAATCCTGGTGTCATAAGAACAGGTGGTCCAACCACAACCAAGCCCAGGATTTTGTTTATGACAGAGGCTAAGAGAGGATGCTACAGAAGATAAGCACATGGCAAGTATTTAGTGAAGCTTCTGAAAAATACTCTTCCAGACTTCAACAATTTGCAACCCGTTGACTTTATGAGCCAAAGGTTTTGCCTTTGCATTTAGTATCTTTTAATGAATCTTTATCTCATTAATTTATACCTGCTGCTTTTTGAACCCATGTAAGTTTTAGTATCCACAATATCCTACAAAAAAAGTCGCACCGCTCAATTACACTATGTGACTAATACAAGCAGAAGAAACACCAATGATTTCAACAAGGCTGAGGGTTTCTTTCTTAAAAAAGACAAAACACCTAGAAGCTGTGGGAAAATATGAATTCCATGAAACAGTTAACTGGACATTCTGCTAGCAGTTCTGCCTTACACCCCAAGAAATTAATTTCAGAACTTATTTCCCCCCCCTGCCCACCAAAAGACTTCATATTTATCTTCAGAATCTGAAAACTAAGAAAACCTATTATAGGTTTCAGCACATTTGCTGAGAATGAGAGAAAGCAATGAATTCTATTATTGCAGATTACAAATAAAAAAAGTCTTGATGACTAAGAGTATACAGGCATAACAAAAATAAACCATTCCTAATGTCAAAAGGAGTAATACAGACTCCCTTCTGTTAAGAAACTACTTTCAACCAGCATAAACTTACAGGGAGACCTCAAGAAGCCCTCAGCCCTCAATTATTTCTCCAAACAGTATGCATTCTGGTGTCATGGCAGAAATTCCTGTTCAAAACCCTCACGTTCATAACAGACACATCTACCCCTCATCTCTCTATTCATAAATTTAATTCATGCCTTATTTGTTGGATTTTATTCATCTCACAAATACTACCATCTAATGAAAGAATGGGAAGTTTAACTAACTTACCTGAAAAAGAACATCAGAGGGCATATGACAGAGAGCAGTAAGAATTTGCTGATTTGAAAATGAAAGCAGGAAAATCTTTCTCTAAATGAGATACAATTTTGGAAATAGGGGAAATGCTGAGACTATACTCATGTTCATTTATGAATTAGATGTAGTAGCTGCTCATTACTGCACCCTCAGATAAGATCTTCTAATCGTGTGAATCGTGAATCCTCTCAGTACATTTCAATGCACAGTAAAACATGTTAGCTTAAATCATCTTACAAATGAGAGCATTACAGAATCAATTTTTATGACCATGGATTACAATAATATCCTAAATTATGTGAAAAATTAGACAGTAGACTCACACTTTACCAAGTGAAAAAAAATCTCTAAAAATAAGCCTTTTTCTTCATGCATTCCACTTTGTGCTTCCAAAAGCTAAATAAGCATTCAGCTTTTTAGAAAACAGAACAATTCACAGTTTTAAAATTTTGTTAGCTCTTACACAAATCATGAAATGAGTAATGCCTTGGGGCAGGCATGTGGAAAACACAGTTTTCTAAAGCACCAGAACCTCCTTGATAGCTTAATTAGGCCAAAAGAGTAATAATAAACCCTCAGCACACACTTGGCAGAAGCTTCTATTGTCTTTGTTTCCTGTTCTTATTTAACTCATGCATTCTGCATTAGATGATATTTTATATTAATATAATACAATGACTATCATTGCTAAACTCAGTTTTTTGAGAGCTATACCTTTTTCGTGTATATGGTATTTTAGCATGATCCTGTTCAGAATTTTTCATATAAAAATAAATAACTCCCAAGTATGACAAGAGGTTTGTGGTGGTTATATTTCAGATAATCAAAATGGTACTACTGTTGCATAAGATAACAGGAGCAAATTGCAGCACTTTTTGTTCAGGATTCTGTGTTTCATAGAGAATTTTAACCAACATCATTTTGTGTGAGAAAGATTTTGTCAAAGTTATGGAACAGCTGATACAGAGCTGCAGCCTCTATATGTATGACATTGATTATTGATGTAAAATGACCAATGAAATTTGGTGTAATAAAGTTGGTAGCAGAAGATTTCTATTTCTTTAGCTCTACTACACATAGAGTAAGATTGTATCATGGTATCAGTTGGGTATTGCTTCACATCTCCTTGGAACACAGTTTCGGCTGTTCAGCACTTGGTTAAATGAAACAAACTGAAATTTTGACTATGTAAAGTCTGACTGATGTCCAAAAGATGTTACTAGAATGCTAGAATTTAACTGTACAGATTGAAAGGAAAACAAGAAAATTAACATTCACAGACTAAGTCTGGCTAAACTCAATTGACCTTTATGCCTCAGAAAAAATGACCATCATCCACCCTTAGAATCATAGAACGGCTGATGTTGGGAGGGATCTTTAAAGATCATCTAGTCCAACACTCACTGCTTCAGTGAGAACTGTTAAGGGATGCACAGACAGCGGATACTTCCACAGCGTATATGAGGCAGCTGGGAAGCAGCCTGAACAACGTCACACGTTCATGCTGCAGGGAGGTATAGATCTGGTTACCACACGCTCACATCACCAAGAGCTGCCCAATCTCAAGCTGCTTCTGCACACCAATTACCTGTGTAAAATGTGACACTGGGGCCTCTCTATGGAGATGAAGAGAACAGTGTGAGATTGTGAACATTCAACGATCTCCATTTTGCAATTGCAAAGGATAAATAACTTCAAAGGAATGTTCTGTTTCTTAAATATCTTCACAATTTCTTTTCTCTCCATTTTTAAAGAAATCAACTAAGTACTGTAATTTTATAATTAACACTGAAACTCATATTCTGTCACATAAGCATATGATGGTGCAAAGAAGTAGCTGCTGGGACTGGAATTAGCAGTTTAGCTTGCACACAGACGCTGCTAAAGGCTAGTCAAGGCAAATTTAAGACTCGGCTATGACACTCCTAATGGATTTTCTCTTTAATTTTTCTGCTTTTTTGACCAAGGAATAAAAGAAGGAAACAGGAAAGCATTTTGTGAGAGGACATTAAAAAAGATTACTGTATCACATTCCTGAAGGCATCCAAGCTAAATAATTGCCTATGCCCAATGTTCATTTGATGGGCCAGAGTCCTAAAACAGTAAGTTGCAATTTTGTCAGAATCAACAAGTCTTTCAGCCACGTGATGATATAACCTGATACATCCAGATAGTCCACTGGAGATCCCTTCATTAGTGACCAACCTATATTTTATTCTTCAACCATATTATTCTCAACTGTCCAGGACATTTTCTAAAATGTACCTGTCTAGATAGAGTGAAAATTCTCTGCAAACATGCAGTATTATAGTCTGTGTTCTCCTTACCTGAAAGTAATTTGGAAAAGCTGGCAAGGAGATAGGTTCATTTATGAAGTGACACACAGCTAACCTTGGCATATATATAAGATGCAATTTCACAGAAACCTTATGAAATATGGCAGAAGATTCAATTATCAATGCCTGTTATCCACTTCTTTCATGGAGATGTTACCACTAGTAATGAGATACGAAGTAGCCATAAGTTTGAAATGTGGGATTGTGAGGTTTGATAAAGACCAATGCAAATATAAACTCAGTATACTAGATTCACTTAATGGACAATTTCATTTAAATACTTTGGAAAGGCTGCCATTTGCTGACAAAATGCTGAAAAGCCCTGCAACAGATGATACACGGCTGAGGTAGCAGCTCAATATACTGTTATCAAATCCAGTGACAGGCAGAGCTGCTTAAGCAAATAGTTTAGGATATGCAGAATCTGTGATATTGTTAGTAACAGACATTATTGTGGAGAAAATGACGGATTGTTTTTTCACTTTGCAGGTTATCTAGGTTTGCTAGAATTGATTCTGTTACGTTCAGACCCCTGCGGTACTTCTGAAGCACACACCTTGTCTTGAGAAAATCATGCATTTAGCTTCCAGTAAGGCAGGCTGCAAGACGAGATGAAACAAGGCTTAGGTCCCCTAAGTTACCTTTACCTTAAGACGACTGAAGTATATGAAGTATGGGTGGCCTCAATAAGGAGCTACTCACAAACTATTTAATCTTTATTATTGTATTTCAGAACAAAACCAAGACGATTACACTGCAACTACTGATGACCATATATAATGGCAGCATGCTTTGAGCATGAAAACGAACAAACCTATCAAAACCTTTAATGTCTGTGAAAAAGCAAGAGAAGACATGAGAGTCTCCTATGCCCGCAGCGGGGAAAATGGCACAACCACTGGAAAAAGAACAGTGGTCCACAGGAGCTGAAAGACTTCTGGTTTGTTTGGGCTTTACAGCCATGAGAAGATTGGCACGCACAATTAGTCAGAACTTCCCTGAAGTAAAAATGCAGCAGCAGCTGCATCACCATGGGATAAACTAAGCCTGCTTTATTTGGCAGTCCAGGTTAGAGTGCTAGCAAAAAGAAAGGGCAAAGCAACTGGGAAAAGTAATTTTAAAAGCTAGGTGACACTTAAGAATCTGCTTATATGAAGGGGTTATAAGGCACTTCTAGATTGTCCTATATTTTTGCCATAAATTAAAAACTTCAATGTTTAAGCAAACAATCAGAAATGTAAGAGCTGCCCTTAGACACCCCTCAAGCTGTTCACAACCTTTCTTGCCTTTTAATGCTACTGTACATCTCAAGTCTTTAAAGAGCATCTGAGGAAAAAATTCTTTTTTTTTTTTTTTCTGTATCTCTGCTTCTATTCAGAATTCAGAGTGTTAGATTAAAGTAATAATGAAAAAAACCTCTGTTGTTGTTGCCTTAGGGTCATGTTGCAGCCTCAACTAAATGAGGGCTCATTATCAAATTTCCTGTTCTATTATTATTAGTGTTAAAAGAATCCAAATAATGTCAATATGAATTATATGCAGATTCTAGCTAAGCAAAACCCAGTGAAATACAACAATTAACACTTACGTACGAGTTTACCATTTCAGTGCCATGAAACAATAGCAAATTGTCTAATAATCCTCTTAAATGAGAATTACCTTCATATTATCGGGGAAAAGCAGTGTTCCTATTCAAGTGTTTATACTCATGAGGAGCAGTCAGTCATGCACATTAAGGCATTGAGGAAACCTGCACCTCCAGCAATGGCCCAGCAGGCTCAAACACAACACATTACTGTCTGGACGATAACCACAATTCCGTTTTTGGCTTTGGGCCTTGAGTTTAACTCTCCGTTTACTGTGGCACAGGCCTGGTTAGACCTTGTTGATCTCCAGGTGACTCCCCTGTCGCTGACTGCTAATGGCGGCACTTCCCTGGGTGGGGAGAACCTTCCAGAGAAACAGGCGGGGAGTGCCCACACAGCGGCAGCCAATGGCCAGGGGCCTCAGGAACTTGAGCCAATCAGAAATGAGTATTCCCCTCTCTGCGCCTATGACTGACAGGAGCTGCGGCCACTGAGGGCGAGCGCTAGTAGAGGCTGGTGGCTGCAGCACCTCCGGGCTCTAATGGCCTCTAGCCCTGCCCAGCCAACATGGCTGCCTCGACCTGCCTCACCTCACCACAGCAGCCACCACCACCGCCACTGCCGCCGCCGCTGCCTCCAAGGGGCAGGGACACTGCATGAGGAACCTTTACTCTGGATCCACCTGGCTTCTCTCCCTGGCTGTCCCATCTCGCCTACCGCAGGCAGGGAGACCTGTCATTCTTTAGCATTAAACACGTATCTGTGAGTAAAAGTGCTTCAGTGCCTGAGCCCATTGAGTCTCCACACTGTCCATTCAGTCTCAGACACTTCTATATCCTGATTTAAACACCTATTGTTTATAGTGTTCCCAATGAAAGGCTTCTAGAAAAAGACTTACTGACAATTATAAAGTGATTGCTTACAGTGCAGTTATTGTATTAAATTTTAACAAAATTGAGCTCATTGCAAAGTATGTTTTCAACAAAGGTCATGAACAGTGTGGCACCAGTACAGATTTTCTGCTTTGAGGCAAAACCAGATTCATGTCCAGCTGTCTTCAAGCACACACGATACGAGCTTGGCTCCAACTTTAAAGGACTGTATAGACACATGCTATATGTAATATGATCTATTGTCAAATGAATTAATTTTATTTAAGGAATAAAAATTTAGGATTTATTTCAATATTTTCAGGGTTTCAGTTGTTTCTTTAAATTTTTAATTGAACTTGTCTCCCATTCTCTTTCTGTAATTTTCTGTACAGTTCTCTCTCAATGGTCTTCCCCCAGATTGTTCAACAGAAAAGAGATCTCCATCACTGAAGACTCTGGTCTAGATCTTAACAGGCAAAGTGTAGCATCTCCTGGAGTAGTGGTCAATGTGCTGCACTGTTACAGTCAAGCTACATTCACAGTTTCAGTGTTTTCAGATTTGAAGAGTGTACAGACAGACAAGTAAATAAATATCTTCACTCCCACTTTTTTGTGTTATAATGCCCTCAAAAAATAGGCTCATGTTGATTTAAGACTGGACACCTTCATAATTCCTGAATTCCTTTAACGTCTTAATACTCTTATCAAAAATACTTCCTTTTACTTCTCTTGTATGCCTTTAGGGTACAATACAGCTGATGAACCCAGTAGCCAGTGATGACAAGGGGATCCAAGCAGGAAAGCAAGCAAGCTGTAAGAGGATAGTAGGACAGTACCTTCTAAAACCCCTTAAGTTTTAATGATTTTAAAATTGTATTATTTCCTGGAGTTGCACTGCATGCACAAGTAGGAAATGAGGGAGAGTGGGAAAGAACTGTACTAACTGCTGTCCCATTTCTGATGGGCACTGGTCTGTTCAGCAAATTGGCTCTGCACAGTGCTGTGTGAAGTCAGAACCACTGAGATTTTATAGATGTTCCAGAACAAATGAAACTGCAGTTTTGGTGCTGCAGTGAAATAGGAAGGGCATAATCCAGGAGATCAATCACTGCATATTTTTTTAACAGGTAAGACCTGATGGGCATATAATTGACTACACCTGGCTTCACGCTCGGAGCTCAGTATGGTGGAAAAAGTACCTATGTACCTATGTTGAGGTATGATGGGTACACAACATACGTTCTTAATCAATTAAAATCTGACTTTTGGCAGAGTATGAGCAGTAGGAGTAAAATCTGTGCAAACTATCACTCAGTGAGGGGCATATTTTTCATGTATCGGGGGGAGCAGAAAACTGGAAGACTCACTCAAGCCATTGTTGTAAAAAGTATCTCTTCTCTTGAAACCTAGTAATAAGAGGTAACATAAAATGCATCACTAATTATTGTAAGAATAAAAGAAAAAAAACAACCAGTGCCTACAACTGAAAAAAAACCACCTGATTTTGATTCCTGGCCTGCACTGTTGGCATTAGCTGACTGTCTTCCTAAGCTCATGTCCACCTGACCCAGTATGAGTTATTCACGCACACTCTGTTTCTAGTCAGTGAGTGGAAACAGGCAGAGTGTCTGACTCCTCTGAACTATTTTAGATGGGTGAGATAATGGATGCCCAAGAAATGCCTGCTTCTCTTCACTACCTAAAAGAGTCTAGGATGTCTAGCTCAGATACAGACATTTATATTGTAAATATAGGTATGTGAGACAAACTCCACTAGTAAGCAGTGAGGTACCAAATTTAAGCTAATTAATCATAAAGCAAATTGAAGGCTGCTCTAGAGTTTCAATTATTTTTTTATTAGGGTGGCAGGCTTACAAGCTTCTGTTTGCATGAGTGAAGACTTACTTTTAGCTTAATATCACAAATGCAATCCTAAATATCAGAAGAGCAGAGGGTGTTCAAGCCTGGAAACTAGCTCCATGGGACTTCACTTCTTTTTTGAAACTATGGTGAGAAACTTGACAACATTGGTTAAAGCAAGTTTGAGCTAAGAAGAAAATAAAATGATCCAACCTCTAGAGCTTACTTTCATAGAGGCACACCTTTGTAGGGAGGGCTCCATTCACATAACTGCATACAGTTGATATTTATATATAGTTATGCACGGAAGTTTTTTATCACAGTTTGGGTTCAATGCTACCACAGCCAGCTTGCTACCGATAGTTGCTAGCTGCAACATAGGCATAACTTGAAGAATTACACGTTTTATAGATGCACTGATTAGAACTAGAAGTGTTTTAAAATATTATTACTATTTTCTAGACTCCTCGGTCAAAAAAGCTCAATAAAACTTTATACAAGAGTCTATTTTATATGCAGAACTTTCTGAAGAAAATAAAATAACATGCCCAAGAGTGACACAACCATTTTAATGTATATTTTTGTCATATTAGAAAGTTCATAGATCTAAGAAAAGTAAGAAAGAAAGTGTTGTCTGCAACTTAGTGCTAGTGTCTGACTAAATATTGTCCATCCAGCAGTTCAAAAGAAAGAAGCACTTCTCTTTTTTTCACTGTTTGAAGTCAGAGGTATGTAAAGTTACCAGTGATTTGATGAAAGCATGTTTGTGGGGAGAATATATAGGAATGTATGCTTAAAGATTCATAAATAATTTATCACATGCTTTAATATTTTATCATATGATTTCTGTTACTGTCTATTTGGCACATCGATACAGCTATTTACGTGTTGTGTCTAAGAAGGATGCAACTAATATCAGTGTTATGCAAAAAAAAAATACAAAATGAAACGCTGATGCACACCAGGGAGAAGTTACCCGATCAGTTTTTATACGTGCTTTTTCAACTCTTTTAAAATATTAATTTCCTGAATCCTTCACACCCTGAAATACAAAGACTTGAAAAATTCTTCTTGCTAAATAAGTCTCATTAGGAATATGATTAATATAGCAAAAAAGTTGCAGTACATTGCAAGGTTAGTTTGATCAATTGGTAGAGCAAGCATGGTCTCCTAGCCAATTTTATAGGCTGATGAGAGAGAGAGAGAGATTTTTCTTTTAAAATTACACAGTAAAACCTCACTGGATAACAGCCACAAGAGATAAGTCATGTGAGCACTCACAAAATGCCTCATCTTAATTAGCAGTAAGGACACCAACACATACCACGTATATTCACTCCATGTTCACTTGGTTCTAACTTAAAAGCAACACAAGTCTGAAGTCCCTAAACACATCTTATTTCATATGTAAACAAATTGAAAGCAGCCAAATACTTGCTTCTAGAAAGCTGGGAAAATGTGTTGTCTGCTTAAAAACGATTCTTCTCACATTCTGCATGTTTTTTTGGAAGATAAAGCTTCCTTCCTGTTGAGGGAAAACTGGATACATAGCACTGTATATCAAATAAAAGTACAATTAAAAAGACAATGCCGAGAGTGACAGCTCAGCTACTTAACCTGCTGTCAAGTTATACTTTACTATCTTCAAACTGCTGTAGTTACAAAATTGCTGGAAAAACTGTATTACTTTATCTAGCAGTGAATAATGTTTGCAGTGTTTTAGTTCTCCTATAGCTCATCCATCTTTTTGCCTAGCACTCTGGTTAAAATAAAGCTCCCCTACCTAGTTTTGCAACGCAACTTTCCATTTTTACTAGTCTTTTATAAGGGCATACTCTCTCAGGCAATGGATTTAAGTGATTTACAGAGTGTTAGACCAAGGGGGGAGAAATGTCTGTGTCCCCCAGAGCAGCCACACTTTTAATCAAATATAGCTCATAAATCACATTTACAACTTTCAGAGCTCAATCAATAGGATACTTTATAGTCTGCAACAAAATTATCTGGAAAGAAGTAGAAGTACAAGAGGGATGTTACTGAGGGACCACACACATCTAGGCTCTGCACCCTGTCTGCCTTTAGGGATTAAACTGCCAATTTTAACAATGAGTGATCTGTCCCGGAACTCTAATGCATTTATAAGCAACGCATAGTTGGCTGATAATGAAGCATTGTAGGAGGCCATAATCAATAGTACCAAAGCCCAGCAAGTTTCCTGTTCCACTTTACCTTAGTTTGGGGTCAATTATTACTACTTTTCTCATTAAACTTTAGTTACAAACTTTTGTTCTCATGGGTAGAAGTTTTCATGGCTTTGCTAACTCTGTGCTATTAAATTTCTCTGAAGCTCTCTCCAAGTAAATCACAGAATATCAGGGATTTCTCAGTGCTAATTCAGTTACGTGTCTTCCTTAAATTCAATTTGCATAGTTAATATAGCAAATTCTTCATCAAGTGTTTAGTTTGTGTACATAATACTGAACAGTCTCCTTCTATAAAATGTAGTAAAAATTACTTCATTATGTAATGCACAGAAGTTGCTATTTGTACAGTATTTCATCTAGGACTGACATACATAACACCAAGTTTATAAATTACTGCTAAATACCCGCATAACTTCAATGATGTATTAGATAACTTTCTCATAAGTTCTGGAGTATGCAATAGAAAATGTGAACTTAATCACCTCACATTAGGTAGTTCTTCAAAATGAATTGCCTACTCGTATATTCCACTAATGACATAAAGGCACTGTGTGTATTTTGTGTTGAAGATTTATTTGAACTTTTATTTCCCTGCAAAAGGCATCATGAGAATTCTTAGACTCAGTGCTAAGAGCACAAATAACAAAAAGTATTGTCTCGACCTCTTGAAGATCTAATGACAGCAGCATTCATGAAATTATAAACAGATGCCTGCAGCTGTTGTATCAATATTCAAATTGCACACATACTCCAGTGATAGCAGGGAGTCCTGGCTAAGTGACTTCTAAGTGATAGACTACTCAACAGCAAGTTTTCATTTAGATGAAAATCATCTTAACAGACTGAGTTCAGACAGCTTTGCCTTTCATTCTTTTCTGAGGCATCTGCAGAAAGTATTGACAAAGGTGTGGATGATTTGAAGACAGAAGACTAGAACACACTAAACACTGAAGATGTGAGAGCTGTTACCAGCTCTTACATCAGACAAAGGACAAGAATTAGGAAATAGTACTCATATATTAAGATTTTGCATTAAAATCTATTTCCATTATTACTTTCAGCAACTCTAGATGGAAATTGCTTGTAAAGACAGCAGGCAAGGGAAGTGCCATCACAGCTCAGAAGTCTTGCCAAACTGCAAGTGACTTTTAATAATATGTCTATTAGGGATCATGTTGCCACTAATTTAAGGCAGCTCCATAGGCTAAAAATGTTGAATTAAGGTCCTAGATGTCACTAGGTCTTTAATTGGTTTAAACACCTATCCTTTTTAATCAAAACCTCGAATAATTTTGCTTTAATGGAGGATGGGAGAAAGGTTGACAGAAAAAGTGAAGTTGATAGCAGCCAAATAATCTTTGATCAAATTTAATGCCAAATTGCTCTATTTCAGTTTTAATAAACTCTCTAGGATGAAAGGTACCAAGTTCTCATTGGTATCAGAAACCTCCTGAGATGTATCCAGAAGTAACATGAAAAATATCCCTTATACTGCAGGTCCTGTGGCTTTCTGATGAAGTCGAGTGAATCTGTTTGTGAAGTTTATTTATAGAACTGCTTTGTTTTATGACTAGAGATTCAAGTGGCATAGTAGGATACTGAGGAGGGGAGCTGAAAGGATTTGAAATACAGAAACCAACTGTTTGAATCCTGCTTGACATCAGTATCTTAGGAACTAATCAAAACCTAAATATATACACGCTTAAAGCTAAATCCAAGTTTTTAAAAGATATTTTGATATACCTCTTTGATTTCCCACGTACGGTATGAGGAGAGTATGCCTGCTAAGGTTTTCTGTTGTGGAGTTCTGCAGACCTGATGGGTGAGTCATGGCAAATAGGATGTGGTGTAGGCTGCTCAGCTTCCAGACAAACCCTGTTCTTGTAGATGGAGAATATGGAATATAATAAAATTGCCATCTTTACCTATTTTCTGTCATAATCAGAATCCTCTGACATACAGCCATATATGAAAATGTTGGCAATAATATCTTTCTGGTATTCCAAGGACAGCAATTGGATGGACATACAGAGGCCTGCCTGCATGATCTTGAGCAGAAAAATACTTACTAATTCAATTTCTAAACAAAGTTGTCAGGGCATGAATGAGATCTGATCTAAAAGGCATGATGCTGCACTAATGCACACAGATGGTAGTAATTTTCCCAAATGTGTGAATTCCCATGCTAATAAAATCACATTATTTATGATTTCTTCACAGGCTGCTTCAAGACCAGTGATTTCTCAGATGAAGTTACAGCATGACCATCTGTCACTGATCATGTGGACATGCATAGAGTAGCACAATCACAGAGCATCTGGTCAAAATATAATTCAAAACCAGTAAGGGGAGCATTATCTGGAATATGATATCATAAAAGTTATCATGTCATGAAACAGCTGTATATTCTAGCAAGGCAAGTAACAATTATACTGTGGGATCTGGATTTTCTTCTGATTGCAAGATTCTGAAATCTGTACCAAACCATATAAACTTTGAACTTAGATTTTTCTCAAGACAAATCACATATCAGAGCTACTATAGGTTTCTTAACATTGTGAATATATGCCGAGTATCCAATTTATAAGAGGATGTTTTCTCTCTTATCAGCCAATCACCAAGGAAAGGTGCACCAAGATAAAGTTTTTTAATTATATGTACAACTGATTCCATTAAAACTGAGGGAAATTGCCTTTATGTAATTACTAGAGTGACAGGTATATTTTTTATTATTAATAACAAATAGGATTTGTTGCCAAGAATGAATTACAGATACTAGATGTACATTGATAGTAATGATATACAGAAATAGATATTTTTAAATTATTCAGTGCAAATGAATCCTCAAGACTCTTTTTGGACATTAATATATTGAGTTTTCAAATCCAAGCAAAGTTAAGCTTTCCCTTGAGGAAAAAAAAATTCTTCTGAGATAAGAAAGAAGAAAAAATATCACTGATAACGTACACATGCCTGTTTCAGAGAAACAAAACTAAAGGCTTCTGTTCTGTGAAAATGTATGATGAATAAGGTCCTTGAAAACACATGGAGTACCTGTGGTTGATCTTAAACTACTGGGCAGTGGATTTAAAACTGTTGATCAGAAATACCTTTGTCCACAATCTAATTCCCAAGCATTCTCATGAGAATGAACTTGTCTTTGCTGACTGTCTTGTACTGAGTTAAAGGCAGTTGGTTCTGCCTATGAAAACACACTCTGGGTGATCTGCTGCTCCTTGGCAGAAAAAAATGCTTAGGAACTTACTTTTGTGGGACATGATTGCTATCAGATACGTAGAATTTAATTTCTGAAACCTGACAGATTACAGTAGCTGCTAATTCACTGAGCCTCGTGTCCTTTAAAATACTATATTAGCTTTCAAAGGTAGCTGATCTGAATTATCAGACATTCCATGATTAGAAAAGGACGTAAATAAGGACTTTCCTGAGGCAGCCCTGGAAATCTTAAAAAACCATCTACATAAAGAATAGAAGAGTGAATTATCACATGGCAAGCAGAATCACATCATTATGATAGCACAAAAACTACGTAAGAATGTGCAGCAAGTCTTGCAGTGAGGGAACAGAAGTCCAAGGTCATACAGGAGAGCTTGATTTCTCATCTCCTATGCTATTTAATAGTAATAGTTTCTCTATCAAGCACTGAACTTATCAGACTACAATAGAAAAAAAAAAAAATGTCAGTAACTGGAAAATAAGTTTCTTGCATGGAGCTGCTTCTAGTGTCCTGAAGTACTCTCCCTAAGCTACTCCCAGGAATAGGCTTTTGCTCTACTAAATTATTGTAGGTTTACTTGGGGCTGGAGGTGGGGATGCTCTTTTCACTTCCTTATCTGTTCTTTCATTTGTCAAATACACTCCGTGTTGACTGAGAAACAGTCACATTCTTTGATTTCTGACAGTCTATTTTACTTTTCTTTCACTGTATTTGGCTTTGTTATTTCTTCCCTTACACTGAACATTGTCTGTGCAAGTACCTCTTCTACTGTTACCATGAAATAACTGAATAGTTGGCTCCAGGAAACTAATTCTGCAACGCTGTGTGACATCATCTTTCTCCAAAACATATCTCTTTCAAGTCAAACTCTCTGGAAACTAATCTCTCTCTATGCTCCATTTTGGTCCTTTTCTTTCCTACCTTTAATTCAGCTTTTATAATCCACTACGTATAGCTAAAGAAAACCATTTCTGTGGTCTCAGAAGAGTGATTCAGGCCATCTCAGAATATATGTATTATTCTTCTTCCCTAAATCCTTTCCCCCTTTCCTTTATTCTTATTGTAGATCTGATGTGACATGTGCAGAGCACCAAGCTAAGCTGGGTGGTGGATTCTGTTCTCTGCTGTATCATATGTGTGATGGTCCAGTGGTCACAAAAGCAATGAAAATAAGCAGCAAGCTACTGCAGATTTCAAGAGAAGGGCTTATGGAACCAGCAGAAAAACACAAAGGCCATAGGTTTTGTGGTCAAAGATAGGACAAGTAAAGCAAAGTAATTATTAACTTCAAATTGTAACACAAGTATTTGGATATACTTTCTGAAATAATCTCTGGCTGATAGCTGTGAAGTTATTCTGCTTTTTATTCAAATTCTCCAATCATTTCCTAACATTGTCTCTTTAGGTGACCAATATGTTAACAAAATTTCAATGCCAAATTTTCATGAAATTTTCCATTTCACCTTCACCGCTTTCTATTAATTTTGAAGATCACAATGGCAGCTAATTCAATTGAGCCTTCTGCTCTTTATGATATTATATTAGCTTTTGAAAGCAGCGGATCTGAATGATCAGACATCCCAGGATTAGAAAAGGAAGTTAATAAGGACGTCACAACACTACACAGTGAAGAACTGACAAGCAAACTTACCGGTTTTATTCTACATATGGTGTTTTCCAAAGACATTAAGGGCAAAAGAAACAATATTAATATTTGCAAACATTATAGAGATATTTGAAAGTTAATCTTTTCTCAGTTTTTGCTTTCATCTGAGTTATTCTTCTGAGTAGTAACTTAATAGTTATGCTGCCATACCTTCAGTCTACTACAAAGTTTTCCATTTTTTGCCAGAATAAAAAATCTGAATCATAGCATAGAAAATATAAATGGACACACACACAAAAAAAAAATTTCCCAAAAAAAGAAGAAAATTCATAGCTCAATCTTTATTCAGTGATGACAATAGGGAAATATTCATGCTTTTTTAAGAAAAGAAAAGTTGTAAGGTGGACTTGACTGGACTAAGTATGACTGGTTTTAGAATTTCACCCGCATTTCTATCAAGACATAACTGAATTCAGATTTTGTTTAGTAAGTATTACCTCATTTTCAAAGTTATTGTCATCATCATTTATAAATAACCACAAAGCACACTAAGCATGTGCAGATAGCACATAAAAGCAGTGGGAAAACTGAAGGAGTCTTTTATATGGAAGTATTTTTTCCACTAAGCATTTAGTAAAAACATCAGTAGTAAAGAAAATCACTTTAACTTCTCGTCTCCCTCACATTCTCTATTAAATGGGTACGGTACACAACAGTTCTACTGACCTGAGCTTCCCACCACAGGGGCCACCACAAGCACCGTGAATGCCTGTACCATGGGATGCATCTCCTGCTGACCCCTGTGAAATGCGCAGATCAGTTCAAACACTGTTCTAGGCGAGCAAGCTGAGCAACTGCTACATGGCTCAGACTGCCTCACAGAGCAGTATTGTACCTGAAACACAACATACTCACATATGCTTTGATGTATCTGTAAGGTTAACTTTAGATTAAACTGAAATAAAAAATGTTTTCCACATAACTGGACTGCGAAGAGAGTAATGCAAGTTTTTAACAGTGGGCAGGCATCTGAGCAAGGACTGAAAACCCTCAGACCAGGCCTCCTTCTTTTTGGCAGACTATCGTGCATGTAAGAGTGGCAAGAAATTGGCAAATACAAGGAGATGTCAAAACCGCCCCTATCTTTATACTGTGGCTCATAAAAAAGGAGGTGCAGAGTCCGCCTTTTTCTGTTCTGTTCACACTGTGCTGGGTGCATTTGGCAAGTCACAAAGGCCTCTAACAGCAACCAAAAAAAGCAGAATAAACAAATGAAAAAGGGTGACAGGGAAGGAGATAAAACTATTACTAAGTTGAACCGTAGTGTTCCTATATGCTTTTTGTGTATTATACACACATACACAATAGCATATAAGCAGTTTATTTGGGGGAACAAAGCTGGAAAAGAAATAAGGACATAATATCAATATTACATGGTCTGTAACATAATGTTAAGAAAGAAAAGAAAAAAGAGTGTTGGTCAAGTTCAGTAAGAAGCATTTCTGTTAGTAGCAAAGAGACTACTTTTCCATAGATTCCTTCAGCATTTTTCTCCCTCACCTTTCTTTTTTTTTTTTTCTGTAGACAGACATTGTCTGATTATATCCTCTCTTAAAGACTCATGAATCAAATGTTAAGGGGTAAGACACTTAAGGGGAGAGCACCTGTTAAGGGGAGAGCACCTTTTCAAGCAGAGAATGAAAACAGACATGTTATAAGCAAACAATCATGGCACAGATAAATTAAGACATTGCCAAAACTTATAAAATTCCTAATGTCATGCATAATAACTAAGCCTTATTGATTATGACGAGTAAGCCTCACCACTATTCATCGAGCTAGAGTCCTATATACTTTTGGCAGGTTGTTTATGAGAAAAATAAGATACCGCAATACAATAGTATAGTATTAATCTGCTGCTTCTGAAACTGTAACAACTCAGCAGGATTTCAGTGTACCACTACTGGAGCCAGAAGAAAGAATGAAGCACATCTCTGTTCTGGAAATGCAGAAAAGATGTGACGTATTTTCAGAGGTTACAGAAAATGCAGAAAAATGCAGGGATTGGTAAAATCCCTGCTGAAACCTCTTTTTAACAACAACAAAGTAGCAGCCTACCTCTGCACTGAGATAAGATGACAACACCACAAGCTGAAAGTGTTTGTGGCAAATGTCAAGTATAAAATATTTATTTCCTTGCCCAAATAATTCTGAGTTTTTGTTAGCATGCTCTGTGTCTGAGATTTTATTTCTTTATTCTTCTAAGATACCTTCAGGTGGATTAAGTATAATGCCAATGAATACTTTTCTTTATAACTCCTCGTTTCATTTTTATTTTGCTTTTCTAGACTAGTAGTTCAAGAATATTTTCAGTGTTGAGCTGCCCTATCACACAACTTTAGAAATCTGTCCTGCTTGTCGCTAAGTGACACAGTATTAGTTTCTTTATCCTGTTCCTTGCTCCTTTCCTTAAATGTCATCAATTTTTTAGCGTATCTAACAGGGACCAAAGGCTTAATCACCTTCTTAATGTACCTAATCCCTGTAAAACTAACTCTTTGTTGCTTTACAAACAAAACAAAAAAAGCAAGGGTGGCCCTTGCATCAAACGTATTTTGAGCCAATATTTTGGATCACAATGTTCTGTTTTGGTAAAATTTATTGTTACTGTTCCTTTCAAATCTTTTGCCTCCCCAGCACTTCTGGATAAATTTAAGACCCTCAAGCATCAACTTCTGGATTATCCATAGAAATGTTCAGGTTTTAAATCTGAGCTGACGTTCTTCCCTTTATTCTCAACTGCACCCAGTCTGCTCTCCAGAAATGTCAAAAAGTGGGAGACTGATTCTGATAATCTAGAACTGAATTTCATCTTATCATTTCCTGTCTTGAGTCCGTCTGGATTCATCTTTAAAGGAAGAGATTTATCCAGCCTGCTGGATTTCAAACTGCAGTGAATGAAATATTGCTTCATACTCTATTTTTTTAATGCGTGAAAATCCTTGATTTTCTGCACCATTTCTATGCATTAATATTTTTATGAGTGATTTAAAACACTTTTCTATCAAAAGCAGAATTAACATAATATGAATTCTTATAATACTCCTAGATAAGAATCTCCAGGAACAGAGAGGGTTACATACTGATTCTACTATGCTCTTAACAAGACATTTAAAGAAGTACACATGTATTTGGTAGGAATACTCCCATTTTATGGGAATTTTTTTTTTTGCTATTAAAACAACAACTCCATAATTTAAACCTCAGACAAACCTGCAGTGATAAACCTTTTTCGTTTTGCAACTGTGCTGCAAAAAAAACCCCAGTAGCATACTCCCTGTTATATGAGAAAATATATGTGAAGAGACAGGTGTCCAACAGGGACTAGTCTTCTGCTATTAAACTCCAAAAGAAACTTTAAATACTGTACTTTGCCACTTCATACATATTTTACTCATATAAATTTTTGGTTGATTCATGCTTTTTATTTTGCTGAAGTTGACTGTCACTGAAACAGATTGTTCATATGAATAAAAAGAAACAATCACTATAACTATGATTATTTCCATAAAATAGTATTAAGAATAATTCCATGTGTTGGAAAACATTTTTGGAAGTCATATGGATCTATAGTTTTCCATTATGATTGGTAAAGGCTAATAGGATGCTTTCCTTTATTCTCTTGGGTTTATTTCCCATATTTGCATATTTTCCATTGTATTCTATATACAAGAGTTTTCTATTATTTATTTATAATACAGTTGTTTTATTTTGTCTTTTATAGAGTTAAAGAATTCATTAATGAAAATTCTTGATACAGGGCAACACAATTCACATAGAAAATATGTTTTCATTCATGCAATTTCCTGTCTTAAATACGAATCTAAAGAAAGCAGGAATCTGACAATAATTTGAATTTCTATTTAGGCAATGCCTCAACTCTTTGCTCTGTTTGATGATGTATTCAGTATTTTCAGTAATTCCACTGAAACACAAGGGGAACTCTACATGCTCCCAAGCTTTCGAATCTCCCATACATTCTGCACAGAACTAATCTACATGCATGTAGAATGTAAATATATAACTATATTTTACTACTAGGAAATTCACCTTCCGAATCCTGAATTTCCTGGGTAGCTAAACCAGCTAAATAGCTAAAATATTTCTGCTATATAATTAGTTGCATATTTTATCACCACAAACTGTTATTACAAAAACGTGAAGGAACTACAATGATGGGAAGAAAAACTAACTTTTTCTGTTATATAAGAGAAGCTGACTTCTTTTCCTCAAAGGGAGATTTGCTGTCTTGAGAAGCCTCAAAACACTGACTTCCAAACATTTATATCATAAATTTTCCTCCCCTTTAAACAACAGTAGTTTGAGATTTTATGTCAACACAAGCACCCATGTTCCATGACGACGCATGAAAAGGAACATGTCAGGCACTCTTAATTAGAAATAACGTGGTGTTTCATGCTTAAGTCAGAGTTTTATGCTTAAGCCAGGAAACAGCAAAGCCATTTCCTCTGTACTCACATCATGTAAAGAGCCTGTGTTCTCCCAAAATGACCACTTGCTTTGGGAGGTGACACTGAAAGGATCTGCCAGTCTGCATGTCCGTGAGCAGGACACTTTACTGAGGTCCCTAGAGAGAATCCTGATGTTCGTTTCACACTCTCAGCTAGCTGAAGCTCCTAAGAGTGGGCTGAGAGCGGACCAGCAGCTGCACACTTTTGTGTCCAGGAATGAAAAAGTCCCTCTGTTTTTAGTTGCAGCGTTCTTGAAATCAAAATGTCAAAGTAGCACAATATACCATTATCCTAACTCAGTAACACGTGTGATTTCAGTGGTAAAAAGCCTAACTAACTACTGTTTATTCTGTGCTATAAAAGCAAACCCAGTCTTCTATGTCTCTTTCTTACAGGCTATGTAACAAAGCTCAAAGACATTATTTAATACCTCATCTGCTTTATTACATGGTATTTCCTGTGGAAGAACGCAAATGAGTCAAGCTCAGAAAATAAGCACTGCCATACTGCCTGGGGAGACACATAACATTTCCACAGATGACTTGATTATCAGCAAATTAGCACCAACAGAACAAATGGCAGCAATTCAGGTGTTACTGAAAGAATGTGTTTCCAGAAAATACCATAAAAGGAGATGTAAAGGAATTAAAAAAGCAAGTATTTGTCACCGATGCAACAATGGTTATCTTTGAATGAAAAATGACTCAAAGGAGCTGGGAGATTAGCAGCTGAATAGGTTACAAGTTTTAGAAACAATCGATTTTTATACCAACATTTTCAAGTGGAAAATGAAGGGAAGAAAGCTTGTTCCCTACAAATTCTAAACTTGCCATTATTTCATTTTCTGTTATCTGTTCTTATCCAAAATAGTGTTTGTTATAAAATTGTTTCAATTCTCCTAAAGGTTACTATGACAAGAAAATTTTTATCCACATTAAAGAAATAGTGATTCAGATGCCTGATGATAGAAATGCCGAAATTTCACAGGTCTGATCTACATGAGGAGACAAAGAGGTTTCTACTGCTTTTATCAGTTGTTTTCCCCTGAAATAAAAGGATAACTTCTTAAAAAGTGCTTATCCATGCAAGCCTTTATAACAAAATGCTACAGCTATCTCATTTTTAATAATACCCAAATGAAAAAATAAATCTTTAAACAATACTTAAAAACAATACTTAATTATTTTAAATGGCTCATGACTGGATGTGAATGGATGTGAATACAAAACACAGAATGTACTAGCAAATTGACAACTATTTAAAATGTTTCTATCACTATTAACTGTTTTCACAGTTATCTTTCAAAGCAACTAATGCCCAACAGGCTCCATAACGTTCTTTCCCAGAACAAACTTCTGAAATATATATTGACTCTCTGTTCAGTAAGAGAACCCTGTAGCTCTATAGTATACCCTATAGCAATAGACCCTTCAGCTGTTCTGAAGATCATGGTTTGGGGGTAAGAGGCAGTGCAATGGTAAGTAACTTCACAGAGACTGGAGCAGTAGTTGGAGTTGGTTGGTGCTTTGAAGAGCTCTTTCCCTAACTCAACAACCTCTTTCTTTCTCGTTATCTTCCCTCTAGATATAACTAGGCTTTCATTTAATCACATTTTTGACCTATTCTTAATAATCATAGAAAACTGCCACATTGCTTTACAATTTCATGAAGTCCCCTAGAAGGGTTTGAGATGTAGTCCAAACTAGGAACGTAACGGAAGGATCCTAATTCAGGATCTGATGTAGCAGAATACATCAGCATCCTTAACATTAAGGACATGAATCACACAGATTTCTTACACTCTTACAGTTAAATACATGTAAAGCTTACACGCTCCACTGGATCTGGAACATAATTTCTAAATTAAAGCTCAGGTACACTGACACTTGCATTTGAGGTGGTAAAATTCTACAAGACTGTTCAGGAGGGCGGAAGAAGGATTAGCTGAAAATTGCTTCACCACTTCCTTGTGAACCCAGCTACTGTTCCTGCAAAGTCCTGTTTTCCCTCAATTTCAAAAACACTTCAGCAAATTAACACACAATAAAATAAAAAAAACCTGGTATGTAGTAACTGATAAAACAAGTCAGATTGGAGATATTTTAGACATGTTTAAAAAACTTCTCCATAATTTTTTGAACTCAGAAGGAAAAAAAGTAGGGACCATATGCTAAATCCAAGTGATTGTGCAAGTAATGTGATTACTCACAGACGCAGGGTATTATGAAATGTTAACAAGTTACACTTCACAAGGTTTGCCCAGTCTCGTATCAAACTGCAAGATGATATCTATGAGTGAAAGTGCAGAGAAGAACGTTAAAATTGATTTAGAAAATTCCTTTTTTGCATTGCTCACCAAAATAGTACTTCTGTTGAATTTTATTGTACCACGTAAACTGTATGGGAATGGCTAGCTATTTCCTACACACAACTTTAAAATTGCTACAGTGGCAACTAGTGTATCAAACCCAATACACAAAATTATTTAACTTCTGGCTAAATCCTTGTTTGTTCTTAATTAGACTATTGTGTTCTTAATTTTTGAAGTTATTCTTTAAAAAAACCACTCTAAATCTGAAGGGAAAACTTACTACTTTTTTCAAATCTAGCCCAAAAGCTAGAGAGCTTATGTTTATTTTGTGGGAAATCAATAGGTATCTCATGAGTTTAGACACTGCCTGTGGTTTGACATCAAATTAATTACTGAAGTTTATACATATCTCTAAACACATTATTTTTTTTCTGCTCCCAGAGTCCTAAATAGTTATGAATCATTTTGAGTGAGGACAAAATGGTTGAAAAAACACTTGAATTCTGGAAAAACATAGGATATGGGGTAACAGTATCCTGTTTTTCTTTCTGGGTACATCAAACTGACACTTGAATGTGGAGATGAATGTATGGTTGCCCTTCCTCACCCACACCTGTTTATATGATTCCCAAGTCCGCATCCTTCTTTTTTGGTGGAAATTGTCACAGACTTGCTTTAAATCATACAAATACAGTATAAATATTGTTAAGGAGATAAATAGATCTATGAGCTATTGGAGAAATGAGATTCTATGCTTCTAAATATGGCTGTAATCACACAAATTGGACTGATTACATTTATTTTCAAAACCAATTATATGAAGACAAAAAAATTTGTCAGAGATGAATGATACTAGTCAATCACAGAATCATAGGGTTGGAAGGGACCTCTGGAGATCATCTAGTCCAACCCCCCTGCCAGAGCAGCGTCACCTAGAGCAGGTTGCACAGGAACGCGTCCAGGTGGGTTCTGAATGTCTCCAGAGATGGAGACTCCACCACCTCTCTGGGCAAGTTAGAAATGTTAAGTTAGGAATAATGTCTAGAAAAGCTGCCACTAAAAGAAACCTCTAATGTTCAGGGTGACAATATCAAGTATCACTCAACAAATCAGGAATTCAACAAGTGTATCTCGGGGAACAAATGTAGCAAAATCTCCGGATGGGACTGTTGCAAGATAAATGCCTGTAACAGCCTCCTATTTTACTCTTAGTTTTGGAGATTTGTCAAAGGAGTTGACCTTTAAGTAATGTACAGAATATTCACAGGCACCATAGCAAATTAAACAGATTTCCTGTTTTTAACACATGACATTTAAATATTCTTTTTATTGAACAATTTACAAAACTTTTACAGAATACTAAAAATTTTGGAGCCTTTAAAAATGTTAATCTTATAATTAACAGTCAGGGACATACTTTCTTTTCACATGCAAGACAGTGATATTCTAAACCTATCGCTATGAACTTTACAGTAATAGACAACCATCTGCCTTCATGCTAAAGCAAAAGCATTATGTTTTTTCCACTCCTGTGTAGGGATTTCACAATGAAGCAGATAAAACATCTTAGCTAATAAAGAATTGTTTCGTGGAGGAAAGAAGGATACATTTCATATTAAAGTCAAAAAGCTTATTTACCCAGAAATGAAAAGAAAAAAGGTAGTTCAGAGTACGCTATCTACCCTTCACTGTATTCCCTATTTACACAATCTTTCCTTTCTATTGTTTGACCTAGCACTCACTGCTCAGTAATAAAGATTAAATTTACACTGGCAGCAAATTTTCTATGTTGCATTTAAAGTTAGAGATTTTAAAATAAAGCTTGTAGCAATTTCTCATTTCCAGATAACTTCGGTAGTTTGCAGTAAAAATAAAGAAAGGAAATACTGAAAGCAGTATTAAAGGGAACTGAGGCTTCAGATGGTTGCGTATATATGCTTTAGACTAATTCCTCACTTTGTATACTTTGGCATATATTCAGTGTTGATATCTTCAGTTTGACTTCA
Source organism: Dromas ardeola (assembly GCA_013398915.1). NCBI lineage: Eukaryota > Metazoa > Chordata > Aves > Charadriiformes > Dromadidae > Dromas > Dromas ardeola. Next base: position 207,223 of record VYZM01015370.1, read on the forward strand.
GCAAATACACTCGTTCATATCCATAATTTTGTATTTCAGAAAAATGGAGATAGATTTCCACTTTTGAAAACTGTCATTTAAGGACATTTCATACTTCAGAGGTATCTGATAATTTAGAGTAAATACACTATGTATTTAAATAAACTGGCTTGGCCCTAATATATCCATAATGACACTTATGACTTGAACATATTTCTCATAAGGGCAGAACAAGCTGCTGGAGTTTATTAGTTAAGAAGCAATCTAATAGGAAAATGCAATATTGCATATAATAAGATGCTATCAAGTTGAACCACACAACTGAGATAATGACATTCACTTGCTTTCAGTCTAGAAGATGGTCTCATATGTTGTCAGAAATACACACTAAGTGGTATATCTTAACCTAGATAGGAAATAAACAAATGCACACACTGTAATGAAGCCAAGATATCTACACAGGGTTTGTATATAAGACCTTGTGGTATGCCATGTTGACTGTTACTATGCCAGTTCTTGCTGAAATTTAGTTAATTGTAGTACAAGGTAGATCACTAGGATGATTAATAAGTATATATTACTGAAATGTACAGGTGCACATTACAGTACAATTAAAAAAGATCGCAGCTATCTTTAAGGAGTCAAGAGACAATTTCTTTGACTGGAACAAAGTTTCTGGATTTCATACATGATCATTTACTTTCTCTTTTGCAAGGTCTATAGTAAATAATCATAAAATGATTACAGATGCCCTTATCTCCTGGAATTGTGAGTTCTTTCCAGATTTCTTGAAAAACTGGTCCCTGAATATCAAAGGTTTATAATGATAGTTCAGTTGGGCAGTTTCTGGTCTCATTATGCAAAATTATCAATCTCGTTGAAACTTTAGGATTAAATAAAATCACATTATGTTTCAGTTACTTTTCAGCCAGTAAATACACGATACACCAAATCTGATCCTGACCTATATAAACATGCGATGTGGGAGCACATGCCCTGGGTTGTAGCTGCCCCAGTGAGCTGCCGATGAGCCTGTCGCATTCTGCAGCCCTGGCTGACCCGGGAGCACTAAGCATGAAGGAGGCTGTTCCCTGTATGGACAGCGGGGTTGTAGAGGGTAAAAACACAGCTCTGTGAAAAGATGAACTCTTTAATTCTCCTTCTCCACACAAAGGGAAAAAAGAAGAGAAATGTTCTTCTTCCAGTGCCAGAACTATTAAAAGACATCCTATGCAGAGAAATGGATCGCTGTTAAAAATCTCACCATCAAGCATGCCTGCAAGCTTCAGCAAAGCAAATGGCATCTCTTCCGATTTTAGAAAAAAAGAAAAGATATCTCATGGAAACTAGATATTCAACCACTAAAAGGATGATATGATTATACAGCTGAGGTTATATTCTCAAAAGGAGCTACTTATTTCAGGGATTTTTTTCAAGCTTGTATTCCGATTTTATTGGATGGAATAGTTACCAATGTGTCTAACAGAGGATGCTTCAGTCCTAATCATCAGAGATTTGGTTACAACTTCAACTTAGTGTAATAGTTCCCTACTTCTAATTTATTCTTCAGCTAGTCATAATTCAGTCATATTTTCACACATGAGTTTTGAAACAAAGTCACAGAAAGAGAGAGAAGGGGACCCGTTCATTTACACAGGTAATATAAACATGGGAAATACCCTTGGAAACGTAGTTGGAAGACAATCAACTCATCCCATTGTATGAACTCAGCAGGCGGGTACTGGTTAAGCTTCAAAGGAGAAAATGACTTAAGATGATGTATTTTTGAAGGAACAACTCAAAAATAGCTGTTTCAGTCAGTGGACCGGAAGGTCTGTGGCACAGGGTGGTAAGTACTTAGCCTGGATAATATGATTCAAAAATAGATTACAGCATTTTTCATTAAAAACACCAAACCGCCGAAGACTTCTGGAGACTGACAGATCAACTGGAAGGTAAGACTAGGACAGGAGGAGACAGCAATCAAACACTGGTCGAAGGCACCAGTGGAGGCCAGACAAGGTGTGACCCAACAGAGTGGTTGTGCATATACAGAGATACGGCCTATTACCACCGGATGCCTAGCAAACTCCCGCTTAAATTTAACATTGCTTACTCCTGGCATAACCCTCAAGAAGCCTGCTCCCATCCAAAATACCGCAGATGATGCTGATACAAAGGATGCCAACCAACTGCATTCTTTGGAACACAGAAGGCAATTCTGGCACATAAAATGTATGTAAAAAAATAAAACACTTTCTGGAAATACTGAAAATACTTAATTGAAACACACACTGAATGGTAAACTAATTCTGTTGTCTTTGAAGGAAACTCACTTTTTTGGTTCCACTATTTTATGGATCATGGTGCAGTTTGCACAGCTGCCATGTATTGAAAGCAAGTGCAAATGGTATGCTCAGATACCAAATGCACAGAAGATATTCACGGAATTCAATTTTAAAACTGACAATATGAAAATATATGATTTCATTTATTATAAAGTTGGGAAACGCTGAAAGGTAAAATATTCTCTCATATCTAAGCAACACACGACAATTTTTTGTTGAGCTCACAGTCACTGATTGCTTTCATATATAGTGAGCATAATGACCTACTTTCAGACAGTAATACAAGGTGATGTTAGCTCAGATATACCGGCAGTCTGGCAAGGGCACTTTTAACTCTAGTTGCCAGTATTTCATACCATGGCAAGTTCATTAGGAGGATGTTACAGTTATATAATCATAATCTAGACAACATTTTTGTTCTTTTCCTGTATACCAGTAATGCCTTTTTAATGCTATGAGAATTATCCACCTCCATATATAAGTCACTGTACCTTAAAAGCTAAAACAGTTTTTGAAGCCAGCTATAAAAATCTGTCATAAAAAAGAACTTTCTGAAAAGCAGCAATGCAAAGTAATTACAATTACAAACCAGAAACCCTAGCAGCTATTGATCAGTTTGTCCTATAGCCTTGATTCTTTTTACAAAGTAACCAAAATTGTTCAAAGAATTAATTTCTATTCAAATTCTAATTAAATTATGTTCATGTGACTAATTTTTGCATTACAAACAACAGTAATACAATAGAAGTATAAATGAGCTACAGAGTGAAAAAATCCTTTTTCAACAAAGGACCAAGCACAGTGGCAAAAAAAGGGAGAAGAAAATGTAGAAATGGAAAACATACAATCTTTTAAGGATACTTTCTCCTTATTTTCGTAAGTTAACTTTCTTGTGTCCCAGAAATACTAGGTTGCATAACATGCATTAATACTGTGCACAATTTGCACAAATAACACTCTTTTTTCATTAATTCGAGCCTGCAACTCTTATTGTGCCTGACTGACATCACCCGTCTTACCCTCCAATTATTCTAAATACCTCAATGAATCTACGCCTGAGTTACCAACAGTAACCGGAATGGAAAGCAGAGAAACATGATGATCATTACCTCTTCCCCTTTTCCTGCTCCAAAGGTGCATAAGACTTGCATTTCACAACTATTACAGAAAGAATGAACCCCCGACTACCTTTTTCGCAGAAGCGACCAGTGAAGTGTAGTGGGCAGTCGCACCGAAACGAGGTGGCACCAGTAGGCAGAGAGAGAGGGTGACAAGTCCCTCCGTTATGGCACAGTCCTTCCTGGCATACAGACAGCGATTCAGGGGAAATCCGAGAGGGCACAATAGGCTCAGGCAACTCGGGCACCTCAGAAGAAACCATAGGGAATGCTGTTGACAGACGTGTGGGTACAGGAATCCTGAAAGGATAGAGACAACACATCAAAACAAAAATCACGAGACATAATTTTGCCACTACACTTCAGCTTCATTTAAAAACCAGTTTGTTTTTTTTTTGTTTAGGAATTCAGATTACATTTAAGAAAACGTGAGTACCTTAGTAATTCCCAAATCAAGTCCTCATCTTGAAAACTAGCAAAAAGATAATGAAGGTATTTTTCCCTGTGAGGGAGCAAGAAATAAACTCCATGCATACAGCACAGTTTGTACGTGCTCTCATAATTCCTTTTCAGTGGATGTCAACAATGGAGTGATAAATAAATACAGGCCTGTATTATTAAATATTTTATTGCTTGAAGTTCTCAAAACTCTTAAGGCTGTTCTAGAAGACATGACTTCCAAACAAGTAGGTTAAGCATGAATATGCAGAAGGAAAATGCTGTAGTACAGCAATACAATATCTTTTAATTCATAGAAATAACTGGGGGGGGGGAGGGAGAGAAAGATGGTTTTGTTTTCATTTTTACCCAAAAAATTTCTTGTTTAGAATGACATTCTCTGTCTCTTCTCAATTTTTGAGCTCTTACATTAACTACTAGGCTGATATGTTAATCATTTTCCTTCTTTTTAATTATTTTCTACCTCAAAGTTGCTAGAAATTAGTTAGCAATACCACCTGTTTGTCCTAATTATCAATTCTGTTTATTATTGTTTTTTGTTTTATCCAGAGAGACAAACTTGTGACTCACTAAAACCATATACATTTAAGGCTACCGATTTATTAACCAGAACCACTTATATGCACCACACAAATTACTACGATGAAGGCAAAGCAAAAGGAATCAAAAGGCACAAGAAGATTCATGGCTATTTGATAAGCTTGCACAATTAAAAAAATAGTTTTCACTAAATTTTACATGAGCTAGATATTCTTTTTTCATTTTATGAAGTTTAGGAAGTTCTACGTTTTCCCAGGTAGCAACTTCTAATTTTGAAATTTGGCAACAGTAATCTAATAAAATATCTTACTATTTTTACTTCATTAGTAATTTATACTTTCTGAAAATTTCTCTTACGTCTTGATGTTATGCAAAAAAAAAAAAAAAAAATTGGAGAAAGGGAGGCTAGATTGAAGTGAAATGTCACTAACATTTTGGCCCAAACAGAACATAGAAATTACATACTTCACACAGTGGTTTACAGGCATCACAGCCAGTGAAAGACAGCGTTTCTGGCAATGTGTTAAACCTGCTTTACAAAAAATAAAAGCGGCGAAAGCACTGCGATGGGACCCCTTCAGTGGGACTTTGCATTCTCTACTCTAGGCATTTGTCGTCTTAAATCTAGCTTCCAAATGTCTTACACAGCCTGTTTAGTCATGACAACCTGAAAATGGATTTTAATAATTTACTTTTTGTAATCCATGTTTTATAAAGTACTAATAAGTTTCATAATATTGTGAAAGAATATAGTACAACACACCACAGTACAACATGTACTTAACAACACAGTTAAGTATAGCATGTGTAACTCGCGAAATGAGAAAAAGAAAAAAATCAGTTCTCTGCATCATCCATACAGCGCGCTTAAAACCTGTATGAAAACCATGATACCTGCTGAAAGGCAGGTAGGAAGGAAAAGACGCTGGACAAAGCAAGGACAGAAATAATTCAGGACAAAGTAAGTATCTAAGGGGACCCAGAGAAAGGTATAGTAATTGAGAAAGGAGTGGAGCCCTGGGAAAGAGCAAAAGGAACACAGGGATTACGTGACAGCAAAGAGGAGACAGGCAGAGCAGTAATGGTAAGGGAACCGTTAGAGGGGGATACTAAAGCAGGGACGCAGGCTGCGTACAAAATATAAGAAAGCCAAAACAGACGCACTACGGTGGTTAGAAATGAGGATGCAGGGCTTTCAAGGCAGGGAAAAGCTATCCACTTTATACGAGAGAAACGCATCCAAAAAGATGGCAGACAACAAGAAGGCTGAAAACAAATCCCTAAAGGATTTCAGAAGCTGAGGACTTGCTGATAAGAGGCTTTTTAAGATTTTTAAGAAAATAAGTTACTTCCTGTTTATTTCCATTTGCATAAACAGAATAACAATATTTCCATTTATATGAATGGAATTGCAACAAAGAAATTGCTGGGTTTATAACCATCCTTTTCTCCTAAGGGAAATAACTAACATGGTCTTCATATGGGCTGTTCCATTCATGGCAGCATTAAGTGTGCACTAATATGAGTGTTATCTTCTACCAGGCTAGCACAGCCAATTAAAAATGCCTAGTCACCCGCTGCTGAGATTACAACCACTGATTAAAAAAAAAAAAAAAAAAAAAATTAATAAAAAACCCCATAAACTAAACTTTTGAGAAACTCTGAACTAATTGGAGGCTTACATAAAGAACCAGACCTTTACAGGAGAAATTTATTGGGAGCTATTACTGGAATTTGGGATTGTTTTTTTTGTTCCTCCTGAAAAAAAATCAACAACAAAAGCTAAATAAAGCTTCAGAAGGAATGAGGGCCTAAACTAAGCTCTCACTACTAGCTATTAGAAAGACAATTTCTTTAATGACAGATGATCCTATAGATGACTACTGCAAAAATTATTCTTCTGAATCCAGTCACAGCTACCGTCAGGGGTAAAATATTGAATGAGAGGGATATCTGCCTGACTGGCAAATCCTGCATTTTTGTATCCACTGGAAGCACTGGTTTCCAGCCGTGGAAGTTTCACATCCCCTTTCTGGCAGAAAGCTGCCGTTTTTCTCTAAAACTTTACGAGCGCAAGTGATGCAGCCTTGCTTCATTTTTCAGTTGACACTCTAATCCGCGGAGAAGCATGCAAGCCAAGCTCCTTGGCGGGTTGATTTCTCCCTGGTTCATTTGCTAGTCTTTCGCAAGGGTGTCAGCCTTTGCAGTGGCGTTCTGGATGTTTTGCTTCTAGATGGTGCCTGACTGCTTAGGTGCCAGCACGGCTTCCAGGCGCCCCGCGGCTCGCTGCCTTAGTCTCGGCAAAAGCAGAGAAGAGTTTGCCCGGGCTGGGGGGTGGCGCAAAAATCTCTGCAGCTGCACTCACAAGCCAGTCAAGCTGCTGTTGTAACGATTCTCGGCTCAGCCCGGTTTAACTAAAACATTTATTTGAATAACGAGCCAAGAAAGTGTTTGGAGTAATTTGGTAACTGAGGTGTTAGAAGTTTTGATGAAGCGGAACCAAAATAAATCAGGCAAAACTTGATTCACTGACGCTATGCAACAAGGCCACAATTTTCTGGGTTTTTCCTCTTTTCTATTTCCCAGCCTGTCACTGCCTCTCAGGTCAATAATGCACACGAAGATCTAACTTGCTGCCAGCATCAACACATTGTTTTCAATCTTAAGATGAGCTCAAAGAGCTGAGTTTTAAAGGCCTGTAACCTTGTGTTTCATAGCTGAGTGCACGTAAGTTTGAAATGCTTGTCTAAATATAGATGTTAGTGCCATCTGAAGTCTTGTTTATTTTATATTACATTCTTTACCACTAAAGGAGATGCATGATCAGCTGAATGGCAGGAACATAGCATTTAGGGATCATGCTCGATGTTATGTTGTAAAAACAAAAGCACACATACCCTACCAAACGGCGCTCCCTGCTCCCTCCCCTATGCTCTTCTCTTTTCAAAAAGAGCTCCAGACGATCAGTGTGTGAAGTTAGGCCCACTGCAGATTAAAAAGTTGACGAAATATCTAGGAGTCCCCGGCTGTGCCCTGACCAGGCTCAGCCTCGCCAGGGGCTGAGCTGGGTGTCACTGGTTTAACCCCTGCACAGGGGCCAGGGACTGGGGCGCAGAGAGCTGGGACTCTTCAGCCTGGAGAAGAGAAGGCTCAGGGGAATCTTGTCAATTTGTATAAATACCTGAGGTGGAAGGGAGGGGAGAAGATGGAGCCAAAATCTTCTTGCTGGTGGCCAGTGAAAGGACATGGCCTTGGACACAGACAATGGCAAAGGACACAGACTGAAATACAAGAAATTCCACCTAACTGTTAGAAAAAACCTTTTTTTTTTTTTTTCATCGGGGTGATCTATCTGTACAATGGACTTCAAACTGACACCTGCAAAGAGAGCAGGTTTGTCCCAAAAGTAATTCATTATCAGGCTGACGGCAGCCATATCTGCAGAAGCACTCTGACATTTTTCCTGGAGTAGGCTGATGAGACATGTGATGCCAAGGTAGTCCCCGTGATTTGATAACATCTCCACTGCCTATATCTTCTGGTACTTACGCACTTAACATTTTATTACTGAAGTAAAGGGTTTAGCCTTATCTGATATGAGTTTGAAAAGGAAGTTTGTATTTTTAGCTTGTCAATAAAGTAATTTGTGCTGGGAAGCAACTGCTTTTATTTGCAATTTTCCTTGGTGGAGAAGTGTGTACATGCCATTTTTCTTGGGCTATGACAGACTATTATTTTAAGCAAATATTTTAGATTTTGGAGCCAAAAGAAAGATTTTCAAGGTCATTAGCATGCGTGGTAGAGTATCAGTTCAAAAACTTATGAAACTGAAAACAACTGCACTTCACGGAAATGTCAGTTTAAACAGGAATAAAAAGCTAGTACCTTGCGTGTAATTTGGCAAGAATGAACAAGGCCTTTCACAGACTGCTTATTTCACTGTTCACAACCATGTCAAGAAGAATACTTTAAATGGCATTTCACTGATTTCGATGAATCCACAGAACAGTATAGCTGCACACTTACCCTACTGGAGAAACCACTTAAATCACTCGACACAGTAATTGAGAAAACAATTTAAGAGTTTACTAGAGACGGAGTGTTTTTGTTCAGCAGTTTATATCTGAATCTTATTTCCTCACCCATCCCACTCTTTGTTTGATTTGGAAGAATCAGGTGTCTGTTTTCCTAATAGAGATGACTTTTGATCAGGGTTATCTCTCTAAAAAATTCAACTCTCAATGTATGTTCCAGGCTATGAGCCCTGCTCCTCCCTCCTAATAGGCACAACATTTGGTAGCAGAACTCAGTGATGCTGTAGTTGCAGCTTTCCAGTTAAAAATTCGCAGTTGGTATAACATCATTTGCAACTGCTTTTGCACGCACAGCATCACATTTAATGGTGCAAACTCTTAGCAATGCAAATAATATATTTGATATACAATACATAAAGATGTGAGAATGCAATTAACAGACATAATGAAGTTTATGAAAGCTTCATTTACAAATACAAAGAAAGTATCGTGAACTCCAGGATGCATAGCAATGCCAGATATGGGAAGAAATGTCCGGTATGGAAAGAGATGGGAAAGAGGAAAAGGAAACACAGGTACTAAGAGGCATATTCCTGCTCTGTTTGCTTTAAAGCATGTAGATTCCACAGACTTTGCAACAGATAAATAAGTTAACGTGACACAGAATTTGCAGCAACAGTATTTATGGTGAAAGTGTAATAGCAAAAGCCTTCCTAACCAAGACATTAAAGTGAGCCTTCCTTAGATTAGTCTTCCTTAGATGATATTTGAAAAACCCCCTCTTAGTCCCTAAATTTAGGTCATGACAAATAATGTTTTTGCTAGAACTGGATTTCTGTACCAAACCCAGTCCTCTTTTTACTTGCCTTGCTTGCAGAACTGAGCATAGAATCTCCCAGTTGTTCACACCAATCTTCACTTTGGTTTGGTTTTGCTGTTTCATAGCCTTCCCCATCCTCTCTTTTAAGCCTCTCAACTTTCTTCCATGCAAACATTAAACTCAAAAAAAGGAAGTGCAATCAAAGCTACTGAGCAGAGTGGACCAATGTGCAAATTTTAAACTTTCTGAAGTTTAGGCAAATCTTGAATCTGTCTAAACTGCAGCTTTCCATTTTCCATTTAGTCAAAAGTCACAGTTAGAATACCTCTTCCCAGTTTCCTTTTAGCTGCTATTCAGAAAAACAGCACTTGAAATGCCTAAGTACTGCATCTTTTTGTTGAATGATGCTTTTGTTTCTTGAATCTAGTGGTTTTGAAAGGGAAAAATACTTTCATTCCCTCCTTGAAGATTCTCTCAGCAGATCAGAAATGTTTGGGGTTTTTTTTTAACATGACACTATTTGTCCTTCTGAAAAGCCTCTGCAAGATTAGAATATAACCATTCTGTCCCAGTCCTAAATGGCTGAGTAAATTGTACTGGGTAAATTGAGTTCCTGTAACAGAGATGCCATGAGAGCTATCTAAAAAAATCACAATTCCAGAATGGCGTCACTACTGTTTACCAAAGCTTCTCTCTAGCTTCAAGGACGAAATACATTCTTCCACCTCTGTGATGCTATCCATAATTTAGACTCCAAAATGGAAGATCTACCTATGGATGATTATCGCACAATGTGTCTGCAAGGGATAAAAGAGAATTACTTTTAGATCCTGAATATGCAATTGATTTCCTAAGTAATAATTCATCTCAGGCAAGAGTTCTACATTGTAATTATCGGTGTTGTCACAGCCAAACCTTTGGTCTTTGCCCACAGTGAAGACTCTCCAGATGGCTAGAGCCCTGCCTCGCCAAGAAAGAAAATTAAATGCTTCAAGACATATATTAAAAAAAACAATTGATATGGTGGAAAAATCCAAGTCTGTACTCAGGTGAATCTTCTAACCCAAGGGACTGGGAACCATATGCGAGCACTTTTCCTTTCTCCACTCAACCCAATAGATGCTTGTTCTATGCAGGACAGAAGGGTACTGTCTGGGGACTGGCATGGGGAGACCTTACAGCACTTCTGATAGCAGCTGGCAAGTTTATAATTCCGTCAAGCTGAGGACACAAATGAAGTCAAGTATCTCATAAACCAGAACAGTTCTCTTATCATTGATCTGCAGAATAAAAAGGAAAAGCAGGTATGTACCACCATTGGACATGTCTTGCACAGTCTCATCTCAATTTCTTCTGCACATGTCTAGTAGATCTTGCCCTCTGTGAGATACACTTATGAAGGATGAGCAGAGGCATTCTCAGACCCTAACAGGAGTGAGGGGGGCTCTCAAGAGAATCAAAGTGCTTCCAGAAATTTGACAGGCTGGAACTTCAATGCAGCCTGACTACATTACAGATAAAATGCATTTTTGAAAGTACGTACTTTCTTTTTAGGTGCCTCACATCAGAATAGTTTAGGCATCTAAATAATTTTCACAGACAGAGTCCTTAATCTCTTTTTGCATTTGTTTCCCTATGTGCTGAAAATAGTTCTTGCTGGATAGAAAGCATTTTGCTATTCAAAGACTGCGTGACTGGAGAGAGATGGGAAAATAAAAAGGCATTTTGTATCATACAATATTGAAATTAGCACGAGAGCTGGCCTGCAGGCAAGATGAGATAGACATATAGAAATTATTAGTACAGAAAGAGTTAAAATTGCAGAGTACTGTTATGTATTATCTAGTCTTTCTTCCAGAGTTAATTTCTAATTATATCTTAATGCTGGAGAATGGCTGGCATGCATAAACACAAACATCATTTATACATCAGTAATCGGGCATTTAATTAAAATATTACTGCATTCTCATTGAGTGCATAAGGAAGAATGTTGTAAATATGACAGGTCAAAAACCCCCTGTGATATTAACAGAGTGAAAAAATATACTACTGAAAACTTCCCAAATAGTATTTTACAAGGTAAAATATAGGGAACTAAAATAATAGCCCTTTATGTACATTTTTTTCTATCAGGAAAAAATGATTTTATAGTCAATAAAGCATGTGTCACAGATGAGAGAGTAAACAACAGCCCATAGTTGATCTGGGTACTGGAGTTTACTTAAGAACTGACAAGATTAGAGCTTTTACCCTGCTTGATTACCTCACACACTCCCTCACGTCCGCGCTCCACCCCATGCCTTGTTATGTTCACTAGGTTTCCACTTTCCTTCCCAGCAGGGAGGTTGCTGCCGGTCTGGGAAGCTTGAGTGGAAAGTCATGTTGATTCACACTGCTCATAGCAACTGGTCCTGATGGTTACCAGCCACGGTTCCTGTGCATCCCCTGCTATTCATCTCCACGCATCTTTCTCATCTTCAGTACCTTCCAGGATCTTTTCTCCAGCCACGATGTTTACCTCCTTCTTTCCTGGCCCCCTTCTTTTGTCCAAGACCACATCTTCTTTTCAGGACCTCTTATTTTTCAGCACTCACTTTTCTCTCCAGAGCCCCCTGCACCCATTTTTCCCAATCAAAATAGTCTCTCTGTGCAGAAGCACAATGTGAGATCAGCCTCCTGAATGGTGCTTTAACCTCATGTCTCTTTATTAATTGGAGGTTTCAGGATATGCTACTACTGTTTGGCCGAGACATTATCAAAATTTACAGCCACCTCATACTGATTGCAACTATCAAGTAGGAGACTACTGTCTGAGAATTCAAAAGTTTAATTTTGGATATCTGTGTGCATGTGTGTCCCATTATCTGCTGCCTACTATTGTTTAAAATTTAATCAATTTTTTTCCCTACAGCTGTATCATATTTTAGAGTGTCCTAGTGTAAGAGGCAATGCCGGTAGTTGTCCTTTTCTTCTTTCTCATATTAGCACAGAATGACTGTAAGGGTATGCTAAACAAAGTTCTTATTGATGGGATTTTCCTAAAGCAGGGTTGTAAAATGCTGGAGTACAGAATATTTTTCTATCGTGCAATTGGAAAACTATTTGGATTTTTGCCACAATGTGTTTTTGTAGTGAGGCCTCTCACATTATTTGAGAGTGAACAAATACTGTAACAATGACAGTGACAGCAGAAACAAGAACAATGAATAACAAAGTAATTAACATGTTCGATACTTACGACCTCATGTTCAATCTCTCTTCAATTCCAAATTCTCCAAGGCATCAAAATGCCACCCAAAATAGCCTTTTCCTTCCTAAATATTTGAAGACATTTCATCTGCCAATAAAACTCTTAGGATAGAATTCACTTTGTCAAACATTATCTGCCTAAGAGTTTGGAGACCTGCTGATGACCTTGTTTGTCCCTATAGACAATCTATATGCAGAGACAGGCACCTCCGGTTCATCCCATTGTAAGATAGGTGACCACCTTTCTCCATTGACTAGAGATGGAACTGAACAAATTAACTCTGATGAATGAGGACAAATTCCTACTTCTAGTTAATATGTCACACTTAAAATCATGCGTGTTTTGATTATATAACTAAAAACCACTGCTTTTTTAGGTATTCAAAACATTTGCTAAAAGCATTCCCTATGAATTGCGTACCTTTACAGCGAAGAACAGAGCTTATTTCACCCTGTTACAACCTAAAACTTTAGGCAATTTAAGTTTGCAATGAAGAGACTGATGCAGCTTTAACATTAGTAAGAGAATGTGACTGGTTTAGCAAAACCTGAAAACACGGACAGATAGTAACAGGCAGCATTATCAGGACTGAAACTGAGAAGTTTTATTATCAGTGTGAACAACTGGAAGAAACGCATAACAGTTCACAAACAAGAAATAAGGAAAGGGAACTCCAGATGCCTTGTCAGCAGGTTTCTGTCTTTCCTTTCAACTCGCAGAACAGTACTCAAAACCGTCTGCACAGGAACCGAGATCAAATGCAGCAGAAGAACAACATGCCACTGCGCCGCACTAAACTATTCAGTTTTGGTCAGGACTAGGAATAATTAAGGAGCTGCCTTTTCTTGTCCTGGATTACTTAACAGAAAAATGCTAAAAATGGATTATTCATACCCTCCCATCTTCTTATCACCCGAAAGGCTGTGGCATGGCAAGATCATAGGGACGCAGAGAACACATTAAACTAAAAGTATGTTATATTGAAATTATCAGGTGGTCAGCCTGTTCCAGGGTAACATTTAAATAAATTGGTATTTTGCATCCATCAATCCTACCGGCTTTTGGTTACCATAAACACTACCTGAATCCAAACGCTATGTCATTGGAGGTTTAAGTACCTGGTTATGACTCGGGACTAGGCAATACCAGTTGCCAAAGTCATTGACCTACCCAGCTACAAAACAAGTTGCAAAGCAAGAGACAAAGAGAAACCTGAGGCAAAACTGGGAGAATATTCTCAATGGCAGAATGAGTACTTCTATTGTTAGCTTCAAATTGCACTACATTTTTCTGTCATTCTTTCTTCAGTAACCGAAGTCATGAAAAGCACCTATTTAAAGCATCCATATGAGTGATTTAACAGGGTCATTATCTCAAAGCAGATCGGATTTAAGAATATCAGCCAAATCCTCATAATCGTATCAACAAAACAAGCTTTTTATGATAGCTATCATCTGAAACACAATCAGGAGGTTAAAAGACATAAGAAATTACTTTGTTGTGCTTACCTTCTTACTTTCTGTTTTTTTCTTTATATTTACTTTCTTGGTTTCCTTGTGAAAAATTTAGACAGCTCATTTAGAATTCAAGATTCAAAATATCTAACTTTTTGATTTAAATGATGAAAATAAAACCCACCATGGCAAGTAGATTGTCCTTTGACATTTGCAAAGGGTTTAGTAGGGCTTAGGAGGTACAAATACACCTTTTTTAGTAAAAAATAGTAAGTTCCTTCAATTAGTCAAGTTTGATGAAAAACTGACAAAGGCTTAACTATATGGCCATATTCCCAAATTATAGAACTTACCTTACTCTGTTTACATTGGAAATTTATTCTGAAGGAAAAAAAAAATATTTACTGTAAATAAAATTAATCTGATTTGAAGGAGAACCATCTTGCCACTTAAGAGTTCTGAAGTCTGGTGAATTTCTTTCATATACTTTAATTCAGTCAAGACTATTTTATATCTTCTAGTTTATGAAATGGATTTTGTAACTGGTAAATCCTGGAAGCCAGTTATTGATGTCACACTTGTGTTTATACCGCCTAGAAACTAAAGAGATCTAAAGACTTCCCTTGCTTTTCACACACTACTCACTCAATTTTATAACATCAGTGTTAGGCAGTTTGTTCGAAGAAATTACTGCATTTTCAAATGGCTATTGTTATTTGGCCTTCAGCATTGCCCCTTACACATGTAAAAATTTCATATTACATCTTGTTATCTATATAAGGATTTTTGTTGAGAAATGCCAGCTCACACTTTTATGTCAACAAGGACCTTGTATGAGTACTAGTAGCGCAGCATCTTCTTCTCTTATCTACCTCTTAATTTTAGTGTGGGTGGAGAGGAGAAAATGGGGAAATCTGGCTTCAGAGAGCTGGCCTGGAGCATGTATGTCTCAACAAGTTCTTGTCTTCTTCTCATAGAGACAGGTGGTTTTTTTGAAGTTCAATTCATTTATGTTCATATCCTTTTTCTGACGCTGTTTGCAACTTTAGCAGCTCAGGGTTTTGTGAGATGAAATCCTTCCTTTTACCCATACATAGATAAATTACTTCAGATTTCTCCTATCGCTATGACCAACCACTGTTTCCTTTACACATCAGAGCTTCAGACAAAATCCTCAAATCCACAACTAATATTGTTGCTAGAAATTTACCAATGACTTGAGAAAGATGTTAGTAGGAGCTAAAGGAGAGGACACAAACCCCAAACTTATCTTTATATTATCTGTGTGATTTTGAGCGACTTGTCAAAAGTATGCATGTATACCTACTGCAGTTTTGCACAGACAAAGCAGAGATTTCTGTATACTGAACATTCAACACATTACAGAATCCGATCTTCCAAGAGCCAGACTTTCTTTTTGTAACTATTCATTTTAAAGTTTACACAAATATTCTGAATTGCTTATGCTTCTGTTTTCTGCTTTTCGTATGCTAATTCTTTGGGGGGGAAAAAAAAAGGATTTTTTATTCTCATGAATGTACCACGATCTGTCTTGATTCTTAGGTTCATTTTCTTAAGCATTTTCTCTTTACCCAAGAGCTGTGATTTCACTTTTAAAGAAGGAAGGAGAAAAAAGGAAAGGATACAACAGGATTTAAAGCTGTTCTTTTTCTGAATAGTTACTTCAACCAAGATCAGTAGCATATTTTCCAAATGTAATGCTAGTGTTCCAAGGCTGCAGGGGGCACTGATGCACTGTATATCTACAGTACTGCAGAGCAAGAGTCAGACAGGATATGATTAAACAGTCCTGCAGGTTACAGATACAGAAAAAACACATAAACTATTTATAATCAATTTAGGTTTTGAGAAATTAGGTAATTATAAAATATTTATATGAATTTTGGAGGGGAATGAATGTTTCTTTTACTGGTAAATATATTTGTTTTTCTGCTGCAATCAAGTACTCGTAAGGATAAGACTGTTTTCTTAACTTTATAAACAAGGTCCCTTGAAGGATGATATCTTTCTAGTATTGCATTACTTAATATTATAGCCTTAAATAAACAATCCCCAGTCCCTGTAGAAAATAAAATTTTGCTTAGCAGCTCCCCAGAGAAGGCCATGTATTGGCTGTTGATAATAACTTGTTTAGTTTATGTATTAATCAGCCAATACAGATACTATCTAATTCACAGATTCATTTAGGTAAGAATGTATTACAGCAAGAAATAACTATATATTTTATCAGTTTATTCACTATTTTCTATTTTAGGACCTAAGAATGATGGCATCTAAGATGTAGAGATTTCCTGATAATAAGAACGTATGCCAATTTACCACTTAGCAACTTATGGTAGACATGAAACATCAGAGTTTAATCTCTTCTGTTTATCTCAGATCTTCATATTCCCTGCAGTTACAACTGTACTAAGCCTAATAAGATACGGCTGTCTTGAGAATCCTTTCTAGAAAGACATGCAGTCTAATTGTAACACAGCAACACATGAAGAAGACACCACTTCAACTGGTAGTTTGCACCAATTATAATAATCATTACTGTTACAGCTTTTTTGGTTTATTACCAATTCAGATGTTCTGGTTACAGCCTTCAGCCACTGCTTCTAACATGCTGGTCTCTCTTGAGCTAAAGAAACCTCCTCTGTGTCCAGTATTTCTCCTCATTAAAGATATGTGCTATCTTCGTATAAACTATAATGACCTCAGTCATATTTTAGAAAAAAAACAAGAGTCCGAATTTCTGAAGTATCTTTCTGCATACCTTTTTTAAAAAAACAAACACCAATTTCTTTGAGGATTTTTTTAAATTATACCTTTCATCTTTTGTACTTTTTAGGTACTGCTCCGGTGCACAGCAGTACACAATGCAATACAGTACAACCGATATCACAATCAATAGTGTACACAGAAATGAAACTGTCTTCCAGCTTTCTTGTTCAGACACACAGAAATCACATTTATCATTTTGGTCCAGAAGCTTACATTGAGTTGCTTGTCTACATTAACTAAAAAAACCCTCTTCAGAACATTGTTCTGCCTTTGCTGTTTAGCCTGTTTAAAGAACTTCAAATATGAAGTTTTGTACAAAATTAATTTTTAAAAAATTACTACATATTTCCATTTTTCAGGATTTCCAATTACTGTAATAATTAAACCTGCAATGTTTGAACAATTTTAGAGGAATTTTATTTTATTGAAAATACATTTTATAAAGTTAATTGCATATTAATATAAGAAATTTTGATGTATAAGTTCACAATACATATCGCTACAATGGACATCTTTTGGATACCAATAATATAAGGGACTTCTAAAAAAATCTAGTTTTAAAACTTGGGTTCTTTAATAATTTTCAGATCTGAAATGGACAGTTGTTATTAAAAGTGCTCTGCCAGAGAGAAGCTTAAACTATCTTTTTTGATTGTAAAAAATGTTCAAAATCTTTTCCAAAAAGTGGAATATTATTTGTGATGGATTTTATTTTCTATAAAAAAACACAAGGTTATGTGATGTTGTTGATTGTTTCACTTTTATCTTTGTTAAATGAGATTTTTACTAACCCACAAATACTTTATAAGTCATGAAGTCCTGTGGTCTATTCACTGACACAATGAAGGACACAGAATGGATGCCAGCGGAGAGCTGCTAGACAGAATAAAACTGAACTTCCAAACTTTTCTCTTGAGATTCTGGCTGTTAGCAGTTGAAGGCAACTCTTATGATTTCTTATTACTCCTGTATCAAATTCAAAAGTGAATCTCAAAGATGACAAAAATCAAAGAGAAAGTATTATACTGATTCAAGCTTCCAGTAGGCAAATTATTCCTTTCAGTATGACTCTCATTCTTACTTATTCCATCTAATATGCCTCTCTTCAAAATACAGTCAGGTATAATAACAAGAACAACTACATCTCCATTACGAGGCACTCTCTGCACGTAACTTGGATGTCATGGAAACCTGCTCCGATATTTAATTATTTGTCAGTATATAACAAAACATTTTTTTCTCTATTTCTAGATTGCTGTAATTGGAATGACATCAAATGCTCGCACTAAAGCTAAATGTGACTGTAGTCCAATAAAGAAAGCGTGCAAGATAATTTCTTTTACTATTTGATTTTTTTTAGACAATTCCTTCTGTTATATACTTAGCTTTTTTGAACCACTGCTCATAAAAAATTTAAGAGGAGATATATATGGAAATACTCTTAAAGCAGAATTCTGTCAAACCATCCATGCACCCATCTGCAACTTTTAAATGGGCAGAAAAAAATTGAGATTATTTTTTTCTATTCTAAGAGAGCATTTTTTCTATTCTAAGAGAGTATAAGAAGAGAGGTTTATTATTCACACACCTGCCTGGCTAGAAGCCCAAGTGATTATTTCAGGAAGCTACTGAACCATACCACTTGATGTCTTGTGTCACTAAAATAATTTTTCTTAAGCATTAAGGTAAAGTTTCCAAAGAGCACTGCAATAGCTATGACACATGGTATTATTAATGCTGTGAAAAAATAAGTAGCGAATTTTTAAGAACTTTAAAAAATGGCTTTAAATTTAGTTTTTATTTTGTGAACCTGCTCCAGTTTTATAGGAAAGTTAGGATGTTCTCAATCCAATCCTTTTTTTTTTAATTCCAGGAAAAGCCTTCTATTTTCATGTTTATAATATTATTTTGTTTTTAGGGGAAGCTGTGCTGAAATTTGAAACGAAAAAGCTACATTCCTTCATGAGAAAATGAGTCTTTCTCATAAAGCTTAAAAGTTTTACATTTCAGAAGCTAATCATGTTCAAGCACAGTTCTTGTTTGAATGGCAAAATTTCTAGGGAAGTATAAACACAGAAAGCAATTTGTCAGAAGGTAACGGACACTATGATTAACCTACAGCAACCCAAAGTGTTGTGGCAATCTGTAGGGTTCCTGGAACTACGATCTTTGATGTAAAGCAAAAAAAGAAGCTAAAAATATACCTCTGAAATCCAACACTTCTCCACGTGTCAGATTACCATATAACCCACAGGTAAGAAAGGCTGAAAGACTGCAAAAAGGCTTTTAAGCTATCTTGTCAGCCTCCTCCTCCTGATCACTCTTGACACTGAAGAAGCTCCAAGTACAGAGAATTTACTGTGTTGTCCTTTAGACTATAATGCCTCCCAGAATTTCTGCACCACCCCATGGTGGTTCACTGAGCTCTGTCCCACCCTCAACTCTCGTATCTCCTACGTTAGAATTTGCGATAATCTACTGAACAGGCGCCTGATAGGTAATCCCTCATATTTCCATGTTTTAAGAATGTGTTGTGGACAGATACAGTGACTTTATACACTAATCACAGTTGTTTGTGGCACTTTGAATCTACCACTCAATGTAAAGACACCAAAGCAGATACAAACTTTTTGTTGTAACAAAAGTCTGTAACATATATTTCTCCTTCCTAAACTATTTATGTAGCAAATTTTGTTCTATACTATGAGTATTCTGATTAAAGCTTAGCACTTTTTACTGATGTATAAAGGGATCAATTTATATGCAATGGTTAAGTATTTGGGGTGAAAGAAGCTTTATAAATTCTCTTAATAAATTTAGTAATCATATAGAGTACGAATCACCAGTAACTGGAGATATTCAATATTGCATAACTGCACTAAAATGGATACAAAGGAGTGACATGAGTGCAAAATAGCATTTCTCCAGCACTGGAACCTTTTCTTTAGAAGAGGAAACAAATACGTTCTAAAATAATGAAGTACACATGAACAGTAGTAGAAAGACAATTTAATTAAAAAACCTGTAAGTCTTATTCATAACAAAATTTCCTCTCTGTGCAACTGTGTCAGAATGTTTTCCAAAATATCTGAGATACTATTTATTTGTAGTAACACACTGCCCCAGACTTATGCATTGGCATGCATACGTTGACATATATACTTGCGTATGGCTCCTTGATAGAAACAGAAGAACAAAAATGCATGGTATCCTTTAAGTCTTGTCTTATTAGCTTCCATGCAGGTACCTGGCAATTCCAGCAGAAGCCAAAATCTCATTGCAGTTGTTCATTACAGACACAGTAACAGACAGTGGCTGCCACTGAATTCTGTTGACGGAATTAAGAAACAATCCTCTGTTGGTATAATCCACACCCCTAAAGTTAGAGAAGTGTAAGTAAGGTCAAGATAAACATCACCAAAAATTATTATTAGTCTTTTAGAAATAGAGAGTTGCCCCAAGAAAGATTGGTGTTAGTTTTGTGATATGCTGATAAGAGGCAACCTTTTCCAGAAATAGGGAAAGAAATGAAATATTTACAAACACGCATTATCTCACCTGCATATATTTGACACACGGATTTGTCTAATATCCGTCACAAACAATTTCACAGAATACTTCAAAAGACTGAGCTAAAGGCTTACACAACAATTTAAGTGATTTTGAGGATTTATAACAGTAGGAAAGACTAGATCTGTCACTTCTTTCTTTTTCTTTTTTTTTTTGTCTTTTTCAACATTGAAGTCTGTATCACTGAAAAGCCACCAACTGAACAGGAATGCCAAAGGAGGAAGAAAAGGTAACAGAAAAAAACCCAGAATTCATATACATATGCAGAACAGGAAGAAAATTGCACAGGACAGCAAAACTCACAAATGTAAAGAAAACATTGCAAATTTTGTAAAAGATGAGGGAAATCAAGAACTGCAAATCAAGCAAAGAGGATGAAAGTATATAGAAGCAATTCAGGCACCGGAAAAGGAGGAAGTGGCAACTAGAAACACACAGAAAAGGTTATCAGCCAGCAAGAAAATAAATGTATAAGAAGAACAAATGCTTGTTATCAGTCTCTGTGTTAAAATTGCACTGAATTCTTATTAACATAATATCATATATGTGGTGAATACAGGTCAATGATATTTCTGAACCTTTATTTTCACTTCTGTATTTCAGAAACTTTTAGTCCAATCTCTATGCTAATCACAGAAAATACAGAAAACCTGTTAAATAAATAAAACTAAATAGTGCCAGTATTTTTCATTTGATCATTTTCTTCTACAGTGTTTTTTTTTTTTCTGTTTCAGAATTAAGCACGTAACTCCAAATTGTAAATGAAAAAATATGGGCATGACTACCTATGCTGAGATGTAAGAATGTAAGTTAAAAGTCTGAATAATCTCTCTTTCACATATAACAGAAGCACAGGGTTTCTCACAGGGTCTTGCATTTATTCATACACTACGATGTAAGTAGACAGAAAAGCTTAAGTTTGGAACTCTGTGATTTCCCCTTCAGGTGTACATTCGATTGAATTGAAGTTTTTCAGCTCAGGTGGATTCATATGAAGAAACTTTTTAATCATACCTGAGCCTTGTATGGACTCTTATGATAAACATACAGTATGTACCACCATAAGCACTTTTTCTTTTCCAGGTGTTGAATGGTAACTGACTTTCACAACCAGATGAAAAATAACTTTCAACAGGCCCAACTTTCCGCTTTCCAAAATACGCAGTTCATTCCAAAGACAGAAATCGAACATCTCAGATGCCTGGTGTCAGATGCTCCAAATTGTGATGTTTTATAATATTCTTAAAAAGCAGGACATTCCATAGAGGAAGAGACAGGCTGGGAAATTGCACAGGAAACTGAACTTCACAAGGCTGTTAGGGGTCTGTTGGGATGTTTGTAAAAATATCACAGAAATCTACAGAATGGAAAGGGGAGCACTCACACGTAAGGAAGGGGATTTAGAGCTTGTTGGAAACTGGGTAAGTGAGGGGAAAGCGGAACTGAGGGCTTACTGAAAACATGGAGAGATCTCCAAAATGTATTGCACAGCTCCTGAGAAAATTGCCATGCATTAGGGAACCCATCAGTCCTCTTGATGGAATGGAACCTGGGTAATGCACATTCAAGAGCTTCTTTCCTAAATGCAAATAGCAATCAGAGCCTTTGCTGAAATGAAGCTCAGTTTCAGCCTGGAAAAAACATCTTAAGATAAATTAACAGCAAAATGAAATCTAAAAAAATCAAGCAAAAATCTGTCCAATGGGCAGTAACGAAGAACTCAGCTTACTAGCTCCTGTCTGTGAGTGCAAATCAGCCTTGTACATTTGCATTCATCAGTAAGACTCCTCTTGGGAAAACAGCAAACAGTATTTTTCTGTTTGCCGGTAATGAATTTTTTTAAAAGGAACAAATCATGGCTTGGATAGATATATGTATATGCATATGCATCTACATATGCATATTTATATTTATATGTATATATTTTATCTGTGTGTGTGTATTTGGAACCTTTGAATTTACTACGTGTGGTAAACTCTTACAGGAATATAAAGCAGTCCTAGCTCCCAGACACTAAAACAGAAGTGAGCTGCAGTAAACACCCGCCTTTAATACTGGGACTCAAAGTTTAATTTATATATGTCAGCTGTACTCTACCTGAAAGTGATAGTCATTTTTCCTGCTAATCTATTCCAGTAACATTTTCTGAAACACTTACAGAAGCTTTATATTGCATTAACACATCACAAGTATCTTGCCTGCTTCAGAAGAAGGAAAAAATCAAAAAGATTTCATTTCTTAACAGATCTCATCAGAGATCTGTTATTTCCAATTGTCTTTTCTGCTACTGTTGGCCATTAGATCATCTCTTTCAAAATTGCCTATATAGTCATAGCTCTGAGACAGGAGCAGTTTAAACAATCTTAACACAAACTTTGACAAGATTTAGATAAGTATATAGTCTAGCATAATTCTAGAAAACTACCTATTGGAGACTGACCTTTACTAATTGATACAATTCTATTATAACCTTTCCTGAACGCAAAAGCTGCATAACTCAGAGCACTTAAATGTCTGCAAATCTGCTTCTCAGAGAGTCAAGCTTAAATTCACTCTCCCGCCCAGACCATTATTCTGCCATTTCTTATTCCACTTTGGTTACGTCTTATGGCAGGAAGCTCTGATGAGCCCTCAGTGCAATACATCCCTCCTACTGTTCTCTCCTCCCTGTGGTATCATTTGTTGTCATGTATCTATGAACTCCAGGCCTAAACATTGATGCACGTGATTAGCAGAAGATCTGGGCCATGGCCTCACAGATTAATGGAGTTAAAGACTCATGCTTGAAACCTCAGTGCTTCTGAGCACGCATAGAAATCCTGCATCTTTCAGAATGATTAGGGTCATTGCAAGTTTTAAGGTCTTTGATCTTATTCACTTGCCCAGTGCTGCCTTTACCAATCATCCTCTTGAATTTAATACGAATTTAGTACCTTCTTCCAAAATTACATGGAAGGCAATTTCCATGTTGCCCACATCTCCCATTTAGTTCTAACAAGTTAAAATAATTCTCCCTCCTGTGCAGCGTATGAAATTTGCATAACAAAATATGAACACTTAAGTTCCAAACAGCATTCTTGCCCTATATATTTAGGTCATCTTAGACAGCAGATAGTCAGATATGTATGCCAGTGAAATTAATGTTATGGCTTCGTTTTTTACATTTCTTAATTCTCAAAAATTTTTAAACAGTAACCTACATTGCACTGATCTCTGAGATAAGCAAGGTGGAGTATATAATATCCTATGGAAGGTACTGACTTGTCCTGAAGTAGTGATGCCAATAGTTTTGAAAAGGTTAATGAACTGTAACTAAAATTTGTTTTTGAAAGCTCTCTATATTCCTTGCACATATTAGCTCATCCTTTTGGTATTTTAAAATTCAAATAGACCCAGTTAAAAAAATGGCAGAACACATTTGAGTAAATTTCAAACCTAATAAAAATTCATAACCTCAAAATTCACTCACAAGCCCATACACTTTAAGAAGTTTCTGAATGTGTCCCTTTGGCTCACGTACACCACAATAATGAAGTAATCCATGCTGCTGGGGCACCACAAAGTAAAAACCCCAGCAGAGTAACTGATTGCCACTAGAATATGGCTAAAACTGCCAAAGCAGGGGCATTGAAAAGGATTAAAAATCAAAAAACAGGTGATGACAGGTAGAAGGTCAATTAAAGAAAAATTACAACAGCAAGAGCAGAAATACTTAGTGGCACTGGATGATAAATACAGGGATGTTCTTACAGGAAGAAACTGGATTCCTTTGTCTGCCAAATAGCAGAGCACTCTGTTACTGCCAGGCAGCTCCAACTGCAGCAATATTGCATCAACAGAACCATATGAATTCTGCAAACACAATGTAAGTACACCAGGCTTTTTAGCATTCAGCAGCTACTAGTATTTTTAACATATATAATCCATTACTGCCCTATTTAAGCAACTTCAAGCACTTTCTCCTTTCTTCTCAAAACAAATGTCTCTTCCCAAGAAGCCTGTCTTGCAAAACCAGAATGGCAGCTGGGCTTCCTGGACGCTTTCTGGGAAGCAGATTTTATATGTAAGGATTGATGATGGTCAGGATGCACGTGGGTTATACCTAAAGTGAAGAGCAAAGGATGCTGCAAGTTGCCATGTGTGGGCAGATGCGAAATTCATGTGTCACAGGGCAGGGATTTCCACCTATAACTGTTTGTCAAATGCACTTAGAGAACACCTTCCAAACAAAATGCCTTGGGGAACTCAAAGGGTGCAAAGATTTATTTCTTCATCAAGTTTGGACAAGGAGATGACACTGAGCTGCTCTTCTAAATAAAAATTGTGGCAGGTCTGTGCAGATGTAACAAGCTGAACTTTATGTTCAGAGTAAATTTTACTGGCAAAAGCTTAGATGCCTAGGACTTGAGGCAGGTGGTTGATTAGATAATGGGTTTGATGTTTACAGTCCTTTCATAACTTTGAGTGTTATGTGTGTAAGTTCATTAAGGGGCTCGTGGTAGGAGTGCAGAGTCCAGATCTCATGGATCTTTCATTAATGATCCACTGAAAGCTAGTTACCACTTGTTTAAACAAGCACACAAACATCAATTAAAACTATTCTGTAAATTTTAGGGAAAAAAATTAAAGCCATATGTAAAAAGGCTTATGCAAAATTCTCCAGGGACATAGGACATATGTTCTATGACTAAAATCAGACTCTTTTCTGAAAGTCTTCATGATTTACAAATGCCATTCACCTCTACTTACTTTTGTCTTCCACTTTCCCACATTCAAACCTTTTATATGCCAGAATAGAATTCTAATTTACAGCATTGTCTCTGTATAGCCTTTTATTTCAGTCAACGCATGTCCACAGCAATGCTAATATGCAAAAATGAAACCAAATGGGGGGGGGGGGG
>VYZM01015370.1:232510-245065 GCA_013398915.1 Dromas ardeola
ATTCAGAAACAATGCTTTCCAGATTTTCAACACCTTATACATAGTAAGTGTAGCAGCAAGTAATCAGGATTTGTAACAAGACTAATGGAAATCCCCAAACCATGAGTAGAAACACAACCAGCACATCACCCCACTTCCCACTCCTGTATTTTGTTGCAGATTATCTTGCTTAGTACAGTTTGTTTCAGCATTCATTGGGTGAAAACTCACTCTAAATAAGCTGTCAAGCTTAATTGAACTGCTCTGCAAAAAGCATCTTACATAAAGAAAAGGCTTCAGAAGCATTATAGGAAGCACAATATCCATCTATATAATATTTTTTTTTCTGTATCTATGGTTGAAATTATCTAAAATGGTCACCCTTTTTAAGGAAGAAAACAAAATCGTCACAAATACTTTCTTCTGATTTGAAAAGGCACAGAGGGTAGTTTACCTGCAATCGTCAACATTATTTCTTCCCACAGCATTAGAGAAGTTGAAAGGTCCCACATTATTGATTTCTATGACTTGTATACAGCCAGTGAAATTGTAGTCAGGTCCAGGTATCTACAAAGGAGAAAACGCACACAGTTCTTTTTCTTGTTGTCATTACCATCAGTTTGAAAAATAATGAAGTTTTTTTAACCCTACTCCTGAAGAACCCTCCTGGCCTCCATTTTTTCTCTGATGACATTAAAAAAAAAAATAAAATCTGAATGTGAAAAGAAATTACAGAAAGATAAGCAGTACTGACTTAAAAATAAATTCATAGAGTTTTGGACACACAGACAGCACCACAGATATAGTGAGACACCAGCAAAATGTGGAATTCTCTAAAATTAATTAGGTATTTATTTTTTATAGATGAAAACAGGTCATACAGAATGACAAACAAGGAAGCTTTGAAAAGTCCACTTTTAAGTTTACTGCTTCCCTGCTCAAAGATAGCTAGTACCATTAATAATTTTTCAAAGATAGCAAAGGACCTACTAAAAATGGGTATCACTGTAGGGGCACTGAAAAAACACAGAACAATAAATGCGTATCTCACCGTCTAAACAAATAACACTGACACAATCTGTTGAGAAGTGTTCTAATATATAAACAAATCACCCAAAATGTTGCAACTGAGTCTTTATGAACTGGACCACTGGACTGGAACAGGTTCCTGGTCACACCAGATCACAGGTACCTGTCCTTGGGGCCACATAACAGGTAAGACTCCATAGTTTATATAATAAATTTCATGCCAAAATAGGAAAAAAAGTACTACTAGAACTGTTCATGAAGATGGAAGTTATTGACACATTTGAATGGGGCATTGGGAGACCACTCAGGAAGAAAACATGGTAACAGTGGAAGAGGATATGACCTGAAGCACTAAATGGCAGCTGGTCATAAGCCCATAGGAGGAGAAGCAAGCCTTGGCTTGGTCCTTAACACTGCAAAGGACCCATTCCTAACACTAAGCATGAAGTCAGGTTTAGATACCTGCAGGTTTAGATATCTGCAGAAAAAACACAAAAAAAAACCATCGAGGACATCATTTTGAACAGGAACACTACATAAAAACGAAGAGACTTTTTAAAAGGAAATTCAAAGGAATATCCCAAAGGGTAAAGCACAGATGAATACGTAAAACAAACTATCAGAGGTTCACATAAAATGTAAATAAACTACTAGGAAAAAAAAAAAAAGACTTTAGAGACCCTCAAAAATATTTAAATAGCAGGGTACAAAATGTTTATAAAGGCTAAAACACATCCTTTAAAAGTTGAAGTCATGTCCAAATGAAGAAAAATAGGGAGTTATATAAATGTTGGCAGTAAAAATCCAATAAAGCAGGCCAAGTAAAGAAAAATAAAAAGATCTTGAGGAACAATTTGCTAAAAGCATAATGGCAAGCAGTAAATTCTTTTTAAAACCCAACAGAAGCAGTAAGCCTGCCAGAAAAGCTGTAGGGCCAACAGACCATCAAAGTATAAAAGGAATGTTCAAAGAGATAAGGCTCTATCAGGAAATGTAAATGAACTCTCCAAATCAAAATTTAATGTAGAGGAGCTCTAGGAGGTTCCCATGCCAGAACCCCTTTTTATTAGGGATACATCAGAGATCTCAAATTGAATTATTACTGGAAGATGTTTTAAAATAAATTAAGAAAGTGAACAATAGGGAAAAAAAAAAAGAAAAAAAAAGAAAAAAAAAAAGACCGATCAAATAGTGTTTACCCAGAAGTCCTAAAGGAAATTACTGTACTCATCACTTAAAATGGCATCCAAACCATGCGAATGGTAGATGTGAATTTTTGGGCTTTCTGTTTGTTTGGGTTTGGGTTTTTTTCACTTTTTATGATTTGGGAAAGAGAGACAAGGGCGCACCTCAAACTATGCACCAGTAAGTCCCAGTTCCATTCCAGACAAACCATTAAGAACTACATTAAAGAACAGAATTAACAGATACAGAGATGAACATAATGTACTGGGGAACAGTTGAGATGGTTTCTGGAAAGGGAAATCGCAACTCACAGGAGGAACACTGAATATGTGAAAAAGGATGCCTTGGCACATAGCCTTTGATCTCCAAAGGCTTTTAACAGGTTTCTGTGCTAAAAGATTCTGAAGTAACTCCGTCACCCCGGGATAACAAGGCAGGCCTTCAATAAATGAAGAGAATGGTTAAAACAGAAGCAGAAAAACTGGGACTAAATAGTGAGCTTTCTCAATATGGAGAGCCCCTAGAAATTCCCTCAGCAATCTGTATCAGGATCTGTGCTCTTGAGCATATTCACAAGTGGCTCAATGTTTCCTGCGTTACTCAGGATAGAGAAAACGAAAATTCTAAGAGGAGGATTTCACAATATGCAAAAATTTTACAGTATGCAAAAACTATAAGGTATGTAAGGATGATGGTACATATGAGAGTTTCTGAACAGAGAGTGACCGCATAGACTAGGATTCTTTATTCAGGCAAACCCACCACCAAGGAGAGTCAGAACAGAGTAATGCGCGGACGAATAAAAGGGTTTTCACAGTTCCTCACAGTACAGGATCAGAAGAACGTGAAATTACATAACTCAGTGCAAAGAATAAAGCAAGCTAAAGGGCACACTTTTTGTACAACTCAAAATTAAGCTGTGGAACTCTGCTATAGGATGCTGTGGATTGTTTAAGTCTAAACGGGGTCAAAAATTGGTCAAATTAATGGGAAGAGATTTTTCCAAAATAGTTTCCCTTATCTCTTTTCTTATCATTAAAGGTCATAAAAAGAATGATGGCTTTTAGCCTGTATATTTGGCTCTTGCTTAGCAGCCAGTAAACCATATTTCATATTGTCACGGCTTCTTGCTCTGTCCAGAGCCTTGAGGTAAAACTACCTGCCCTTTTCTTTAAAGGAAAAAGAGATTTTAAAACACTGGTAGATTTTTAAAACCAGGTTTTACTACAACACAAAATATTAAATTAGAACATGGCAACTATTTAATAAATTTCGGATGTGCTGGGAGAGATAGATATATCTCCCACCTCCCTCCTCTGTCTTTGCAGGGAGGGTCCTTTCCTCTAGTTTTGCTTTTTAAAAAGTTCAATGACTTTGGTATCAAAAACATTCAGTGTTCCAGATGCACAGAGCTGCTCCCAAGTAAAATTTCCTTTTTCCATCGCTTCTACAAGATGGCTGAGAGTCACCTCCAAGCTTTAAGTAAGCGCCCCGTTCCTCTCCGGGCTGCCCCAGTCTCTTTTCATCCCACAGGCTTTCTGCCTGAGGCTGCCAAAAGCTGCTCCCAGCTCTCTCGGGGAAGGAGAGATCTCTGCCTCCCAGCAGAGAGAGATGCTGCACAAGTACGACACGGCTGAAGCAAGGCGAATTGCTTCCCTCTGCGCTGTTCAACCGCTCCGAAACATAACAAACTGTGCCACACCATACACAATAAACAAACCGGCCTCCCAACCCATGGGAAGGGCTCAAAGAAGCTCATTAACAGTTCACTGTGTATTTCTTTAGCAGCAAAGGCTTAAAGGCAGTTAAGACTTTAAAACAGATATATTACTACAGCGCGATAATGTGGAAAGTTATGTAACTGTTTAAAGTGGCGTTTGAAGTCAGCAAGGTTCAGGTGCTCTCCGTGTCACGGACACGTCTTAGAGAATCGCACTGAGGCTTCCTGGAACTTAGAAAGAAACAAAACTCTAATTCAAGGACTGGATGTGAACACTCCCCTTCTCAAAGTTACACTTCGGATATTAAAAGAACGGCATCATTTGATTTACCACGATGGCTGGCACAGACTATTGATACGGATTATGGGCAACAGAAGACTGCCTCTCTTCCGTCCCATTCCTTTACCAGTCACTTCGGCAAGGAAATAAGCGTGATGGACTGACAAGCGTTATAGTCAGCAGTCTGCTTTTGCTGCCGGTATCATGACAAATTATACCAGGTAATCTTTGAAAATATATTGTCCTATGAAGTTTCACATTTTACTTTTTAGGAGAGACGCTTGTTATTCTCTTTTCCCCCTGTCTTTTACAAATAGTAAATAAAACAATTTTCAAATTAGCAGGATGCAGTATCTGTTGCAAATCTAATGTGAACATGGACAAAGACAGTTACACAATTCTGAGTTGGAAATGACATGGGACCCATAAAATTCCCTAAAAAAATGAAAAATTGAACACTGTTTTAATATTGGCTGCATAAACCAACTCGTTAGAGCTCTGCTTCTTCTTCTCTCCCTTATCCTCTTCTGAAGTTTCACTAAAGCTTAATTATGATTGCTCCAGTCACACCATGTATGTTTTTCAACAAAAGCCCTCATTCTTGGGATTTTAAACACAAATAAACAAACAAATAGAAAACACAGGCAATGAATAAATGCAAAGGTCAAGTGCAACATAGTTTGAACATGTACAACAGCTACTGTGCCTAGTTAAGTTCATTCAAGACCCTGAATGTCAGGTTGGTGTTGGGAAAATTCACTATGGCAACCTATGATCCATTTTGCACACTGAACAGCAAATTAATCGCTTGGTTTGGAAATAAACATTTATCTGCATATTGCCCCCAGCACTATTTTCAGTAAATATTTTAACAACGTGGTTTCCTTCCCCCCAAAACAAACATACTGATTGGGCTCCTAATCATTTCTCCCACATTAATATGTGTATATTTTGAATGCAATGCATTCGTCTAAAGTAGTATTAAAAGACTTCTTCGTTTTGTAATCGTAACTACATCATAAACACTGTGCCAATTACTTGCCTTTGGAGTGCTATGCTATCTATACAAAAACCTAGTATCTTCTTAGACATATTTAGGAATAAAAGGGCTATTGATACAAATAAGCAAAAGTAAGCAGCTTTTACTCTGTGATTTTTTGAGAATAGATACTTGTTTATGATTAGCAGAGTATTAAAATGCAGACTTCACATGCAGTTGGGTTTCCTCCCATTTACAAAAATACATTAATATGCTGACAAACTGTACTACTTAAATTGCCTGAAAATGTCAGGGTCATAGCAACATCAGAAATTTAATTTAATACAATTCACTATTCAGAAACTATGCAGATATGTTTGACATATAGTAACCATGCTCTTTAAATGCCCTTTATACTTGACAAAAATGAGTACAGATACTTACCTGGTAGGAAAAGTTCACACATATATGCCAAACCATTTATTAACATCCCTTACTGACTAGCCTAAATTAGAGCTGCTGTTAGGTAGAATTAACCTAGAATTGACTTCCTAGTGAAATGAGCTTGCATGCTGTCATTTCACTACAGATTCATAAATAATATAATGAGGTTTTGGCTTATGATCAGAACATTTATAAAAAAAAAAATTATAAGTAACTCAAAAGAAAACAAAGCATAGTACAATCTTTCCTCATTTTTCTCCACTCAAGATAAACTTTATGTATCTTAAAAATTCTCACTATAGATATCAGAATGTACCAGGATACACTATTCAGTAATCTTTCACATCTTCATGATTCCTGTGAAATATGCCTGATTTTGAAGTCTGATTTGTAGAACTGTCTGGAAAATATTGCGAAACTTTTAAAATTTTAAACATAAACAAAATGGCCGGGGTACACATTTTTGGATACTCTAATAACATTTTATTTATGTTTACTAACAACATGATGAACAGTCTGGAAATCAGTGCATTACTCCCAGATAAAAATCAACCTTGAGATAAGAGTTTTTCTGCTCCAGTTCTGGTTCTTGCTAGTGATTAGAATCATATGTCGTGGTCATAAAGAATTCTGAAAATAAGCAAGTTCTACTCTCAACTCTGTATTCTCTTCAGATTGCTCAAGCAGCAATAAACTTGACTAACCGTCTCAGTTTTAACCTTCTCAAGACCGACTGCAATTGAATTTCAGTATCAAACAACATCAGAAAACTAAAATAATCTCCTTTTCAAAAAAGCCTAAATTCCTTGGGGGGGTGGTGTTCCTCCCTAAAGAAGAATTTGGTTTTTTAGGAATGTCGTTTTACAAGCCATCTTCCTGGGTCAGATATTGATTTAAATACAGCATAAAATAAAACTATAGACTACCAAATTAGCACCAAGGCAAACAAAACATGCTTAATCCAACAGGACCTTATTCTGCCTTTGTATGGCATTTAGTGAGCATTGAAGCTTGCCTGCATTCAAGGCAACATGCTATAGGTAGGCTATGTATTTTTTCCAGTCCCTTCAAGCCACTAAATTTTCAAGGATTTGTTGAAAAACAACTTTAGTCACTCAGACATTATCCCGACCAAAAAAATGTTAACACTTTTGTTCTTGCTGATTTAAACTTTTTAAACACCAATTAAAAAAATTAAACATTGCGCATTTTAAATCCAGTAGTTCAAGCAAAATGGATAATGTTAGTCTAATTAATTTGTATAGCCACTAACTAGAGAGAAATGAGCCTTCCTTTGAGAAGTGTTGCTGAAGTAGACACTGGGGAAGGGGGAGGGTGTTGTTGCATCTATGTTGTTTGTTACTGCACTTTCTAATATTTACTTTTTAAAATACTTTTCCTACTCAGTTCCACTTTTAATCCACAGGCATTTTGATTGTTAGATAGTGTAGTATAAACCAATTTTTATTAGAGTTTAATGAAATTTCAAAATGTGTAGGAAAATGAAAAGTGGTATTGGTTTTGAAAACAAAAGTAATAAAAGAGAACATTTAAAATATGGAAGAAGAAGTATTATTTCAGCTTCTGTACTAGTACTAGTACAGAAATGGGAAAGAAAAATGGGAAGGTAAACTGGTAAAATTGCTTGTATGCCACCATACGTAAAATAAAGTGGATGAAACACAAAGGAACTGAAATCTCTCCTACAACCTGACCCGTACTGATCATGAAATGAAACACTGAAAAACATATGCATAATAACAAAGCTTCATTTAATTGATATGTTAATATAATAGATGATTTTACACCAAAATTGTGATTCTGAGTCACATATCCAAAAAATCATTTTAATTCAGTTATACTAACACAACTAAAAAGGGGCTAAGGAGTTAAGTTAAATCAAGATTATTTTTTTCATGTAGCTGCTTCTACTGAAATTTTTAAACAATTTATTGCTATTACCCTCAATCTGTGTTTATCATATCTGCCACGGATATTGAACCATATCACACAACTTTCATGAAACAGGAATGGGAAAGCATTATAAAATAGATGGAAGAAGAGGGAAAAATCCCCAAACTGCCTAGGGAGGTACAGGTTTACTTTTCTGCTCCTCATTTATCATTTGTTCTAGCAACTCAAATCAGGGGTTGAAAAACTTGCTACCCTGGTAGTTCTGCCACTAGCGGAAATCAAGAAGTCAGGATTTCTTCTAGTCTTCTGTGCTGTAGGGCGAGGAACTGAGATTATCCTCTCACATTTGGATCTGTGAGATTGGTATTGGGAAAACAATTGATTACAGTATTGGTAAAACACCTCCCGCATTGCTGTGCTGTACAGCGGGAACCAGATTGGTCGTCTGCCTGGTCCCAAACTCTGGTGGAGCCAGCTCACCATACAACAGACATTCACATTGCTCTTGCATCATTTCCTCATCTAAATTGACTGTCAGTGTAAAACGAGCGCAAGTGTTTCACTGTCAATTTTCCATGATTCTGCCAGTTTGTGCTGGCTGAGAATGGTTCATTAAGCCACAAAGGATTAATTAAAATCAGTATGCCTGAAAGATTCAAGGGTACTGAGAAATTCCCTTACCATTTTTTTGAAAGTTCGTCCTTGGCCAAGTTCCTTATCTTTTAAACTTGCTCTTGCCTTGCAGTTAAGCAAGTGCAACGTTGCATTTCAGAAGTGATATGAAGACTCTGAAGTAAGGAAGGACCTCCCTAAGTTTTATGGCTAGCAATGTCTGGCCTTTTTGTGAAAAATTTCAGGTTTTATGCTTATAAGCAGAATGCATGATTTACTTACTGTGTTTGCTATTGCTATTCTTAGTAAGTTCAACTACTGTAACTTATCTTTTTTCATTCTCTCTTGTTAATGTGGTATAATACCTTGCCTGTGAACAGGCTGGTAAATATATTGGCCTGAGATGACTAGAACATGTAGAGTGAAATCTGGAAAACAGACTTATGTTTCTTATCTAGTACAGACATTATTAAGCAACTGTGGAAATCAGCTCATCTCCCTGAACTTCACCTTTTCAGAGTGATGCTGAAGTTAAATGTATTGAACACTGAGCTACGCTAATATAATACAGCACATTAGAGGAAAGGTGTTTGGAGTCCATCACGATGAAAGTTGCGGTGGTGCAACCCACTGCCCCACACATACACACATGTACGACCTAAAAGCGGCACCTTTTGGCTTGTTAGCATTGCCCACTATGAAGAAATTAATGATCCGACACCTGTATGTGTGTGTATGTGCGCGCAGTTATATGCTTTGCTCAGAGAGAGAGAGAGAAATATATATATGTATATTAATTTCTGATTTGTGCCTTTACTCATACGGATATGTATTGGCTCGGGATACCTTCTAGTAAGTTAGTGTGAATCTTGCCATCTTCGAATCCGTAACTAAGTCTCTGCTCAATTACTTTGTTTACTAACTTTGTAAACCTTTAAACCAGCTAATGATTAAGTGCTGCTAAAATTCAAACTCTCAATCTACTTTACATCATTTATAGATTTTGAATAGCTGCTAAATAACTGTGTCAAATATTTTCATCCGCAATGAGTTTTCAATCCAAGCCAGTCAACTTCTGTAGTTCCAGTTCACTAACCAATAGCTCAGACCTACAAACATTTAACCCAAGAGATGTCTGTATCAAGAATATGCGCTTAGGTACTGAGGGATTTGATGATCCTCATGGCTCGGTTTCAACTCAAGATATTCTATGATATCTAAAATAAGATTGAGTGTGAAACACTTCTTACTGAATCATAAATTTTGAGTTACAAAAAAGGGAGGGGCTGAAGAAAGTAGTTATACATTTGTTGGAACTAGAGGAGATAACACCTTATCTAAAACAAAGACATCTGCATATCAAAGGAATTAATACTTATATGATGGTCAGGCCATCTCCGGCGTAAGGAGGAAATAATAAGTTTCAGGGAGAATGACTGTATTTATCTGGAACATCTGGAGGTGTTCAGAAGGAAAAAATGGCTATAAAAGCTAAAATATTCCAACAAAACAGGCTTTTCTTTAGAGACCTGAGGTATATGGTGTTCAGAAGGGCTTCATTTTGTCTAAAAAAGTTGAAGATTCTCAGCTGAAGAAGGCATAGACAAGGAGAAAATTTCTTCACAATTTTTTATGCTTTTGTGCTTACTTATATCATGCCTGTACATCTTTTATAAACATCTGCAACTGGATTGTCTGGTTTTGTGTATTGTAAATGCATAATTTTTTTTATTTTTTTTTTTCTAGCTCAGTCTCTTTTAAGACAAGAGGGGTTTCAAGGTAACACCATATTCCTCACACAAGGTGTATGGAATATATCAGTCGTCACACTATGCCTTTCAAGAAATGCCTTCACTTCCCAAAAATACTTCAGAGAATCCTAAATCTAACAGTGTGGCATATATGAGCTATCAGGACCAGATGACAACTAGCACTATGGTGGTTTGCAGTGTCAGGAACATGGTAACAAGGAGACCTGCCTGACCTTGGAATGCACGCGTGCTTCTAAACACCCTGCCTGCACTTCCAAAATGCATTTAATTCTCTTACTATAGTAAGGCAAGACAAACTTTTGTGTTCCAAAAACAATAAACTCTACCAATGAGTAAAAATTTAAAACCTTTATCAATTTTTGATGAGACAACTGACAGGTTACTGCTCACTGTTGTCTGCAGTGTCTTTCAGCTAGATGTTACTGCCTCTGTGACAAATGTCACAGAATAGGAAAATACATCTATAATTCATCATATTAGCATAGATTGAGATTAATGGCAGTTTAACTTGGCACAACTGACAAGTGGACCCATGACCTGTTTTGTCATCTCTCCTGAGGAAACAAAAACCTTTAGCAAAGGAGTGAGGTAAGCAGTTGGATTCGGTTACCTAATTATTTGTTTTAGCTTGAATTCCTAGTTTGAGAGTCACAGTCCTTAGAGACTTACGACAATATGTGTTTCCCCAGAGCTGTGAACTATCTCCGTACTGCCTACTCATTGCCAGAGGCAGATGTTGGTTTATGTGGAACATTTCCTTTTGTTCTAGCTCTCAATTCTATCTCCCCCCACCTTGACTCATATACTATTCATATACTTGTCAAAAGAAACACCCAGTCCTGAGATTCTCATACTTGCCCTGAGTTTCATGCTCTTAGAGTCCTTGTCTACATCATTTACAAATTTTATTTGGAATTGATAGTCCCCAGGAAAGCCAGAGTAGACAAAAAGGTCAGATTCACATGATCTCACATTATGTACTAGATGATCTAGAAGAGAAACCAAACAATATCCTAAAAACCAGAAGTATGAAATAAGTTCTTCACCTAAAAAAACCTGAAAACAAGTCTTAAAATAATTAAACATGCATGACGGATTCTAAACTGCTTCCTTATTTGCTTCCATCACTCAGATCCTGGAACTGAGTTCCCTCCTCTCCCTGCCTAGCACTGCTTTAAGCCTCAATGCTGACCTGATCTATTCTTCTTAAGATGAAACCTTATCTTTTTTAATTTTACTCGCAACATACCTCAAATACCACAGGGTCAGCCGCTTTCCCTCTCTTGAAATTCTAATGCATTTGTATATTTTCTCTAGCACATTCCTTCTGGTTGAAAAAACTGTCGCAAAATTTTCAAGGCTGTTGAAAGGCTTTAGAATGATATATAAAAAGAAGTGTTCATGCAATATACATCTTACCAAGCTAACAGCATTTAGTTTTCTATTCAGTCTTCACCGAGATTACAAGTGTCACTAATACCGATACAGAGATCTGGTACTCAGAGGGCTCTGAACCCTCCCTTCTACTAATCTGCAGCCATTGAGGCTTCTACTGCCACAGCAAAGTACATCTGGCCATGCAAAATAATTCAGGTTTTCTCTCCAACTTTCTCCTAGAAGCAGAAATATTAGATGACAGTAAAGAACCGTCTTACCCAGGCATTGAACCTGTATCCTACCTCTACAGTAGCAACAAATACAGGATGCTAGGAAATAATTGTGATAGAACAGGGCGTAATGCTTTTAAACTAAAAGAAGGTAGATTTAGACTAGATACAAGGAAGAAATATTTTATGCTGAGGATGGTGAAACACTGGAACAGGTTGTCCAGAGAGGTGGTAGATGCCCCATTCCTGGAAACATTCAAGGTCAGGTTGTATGAGGCTCTGAGCAACCTGATCTAGTTGAAGATGTCCCTGCGCATTTCAGGGGGGTTGGACTAGATGACCTTTAAAGTTCCCTTCCAACCCAAACTATTCTATGATTCTTAAAAGAAAACAATAACAGATTACATAGGCTGTGATATTTCACATAATCACAGAATGGTTAAGGTTTGAAGGGACCTCTGGAGGTCATCTTGTCCAAACCCCCTGCTGAAGCAGTGTCACCTACAGCCAGTTGCTTAGGACCATGTCCAGATGGCTTTTGAATATCTGCATGGATGGCGACTCCCCAGCCAATCTGGGCAACCCGTGCCAGTGCTCAGTCACCCTCACAGTCAAAAAGTTTTTCCTGATATTTAGATGGCACCTCCTGTGTTTTAGTTTGTGCTCACTGCCTCTGGCCCTGTCACTGGGCATTACTGAACAGAGCCTGGCTCTGTCCTCTTTACACCCACCCTTCAGATATTTGTACACATTGATAACTTCTTGCCTTGAGCCTTCTCTTCTCCAGGCTGAACATTCCCACATCTGTCTTTCCTCAGAGGAGAGATGCTCCAGCTCCTTAATCAACTTTGTGTCCCTTTGCTGGACTCTCTCCAGTATGGTCATGACTGATGTCGGGTAGCCCAGAACTGGACACAGAATTCCAGACGTGGCCTCACCAGGTCTGAGCAGAGGATAAGGATCATCTCCTTTGGCACGCTGGCAACGCTACTCCTAATGCAGCCCAGGAGACCATTAGACTTCTTTGCTGCAAG
>VYZM01015370.1:246410-258852 GCA_013398915.1 Dromas ardeola
GGTTGGACTAGATGACCTTTAAAGTTCCCTTCCAACCCAAACTATTCTATGATTCTTAAAAGAAAACAATAACAGATTACATAGGCTGTGATATTTCACATAATCACAGAATGGTTAAGGTTTGAAGGGACCTCTGGAGGTCATCTTGTCCAAACCCCCTGCTGAAGCAGTGTCACCTACAGCCAGTTGCTTAGGACCATGTCCAGATGGCTTTTGAATATCTGCATGGATGGCGACTCCCCAGCCAATCTGGGCAACCCGTGCCAGTGCTCAGTCACCCTCACAGTCAAAAAGTTTTTCCTGATATTTAGATGGCACCTCCTGTGTTTTAGTTTGTGCTCACTGCCTCTGGCCCTGTCACTGGGCATTACTGAACAGAGCCTGGCTCTGTCCTCTTTACACCCACCCTTCAGATATTTGTACACATTGATAACTTCTTGCCTTGAGCCTTCTCTTCTCCAGGCTGAACATTCCCACATCTGTCTTTCCTCAGAGGAGAGATGCTCCAGCTCCTTAATCAACTTTGTGTCCCTTTGCTGGACTCTCTCCAGTATGGTCATGACTGATGTCGGGTAGCCCAGAACTGGACACAGAATTCCAGACGTGGCCTCACCAGGTCTGAGCAGAGGATAAGGATCATCTCCTTTGGCACGCTGGCAACGCTACTCCTAATGCAGCCCAGGAGACCATTAGACTTCTTTGCTGCAAGGGCACATTGCTGTCTCACATTCAACTTGGTGTCCACCATGACTGACAGGTGCCTCTCTGCAAAAACTCTACAATCTCTTTCCTGTAAGAACTCTACAGATCACAGGATGCCTGATGATCTCAGGCATTTCTTCAGCAGGGAATTTTTACCATGTTAGTAGAAGACTTTTCACATGATAATTCAGCTTTTAGAATTTCAGAAGCCAAAAGGAATAAAATTTCGTCTACAAATACATACATACATGCACACGTGCGTGCGCGCGCACACACACACACAGAGAGGTTTGCAGTCATGCATTCATTTACGCTGTAAACCAGGAATCTCTTTTAACTGAAGGCATCCGATTCATTCAAATCCCTCTCCTCTAACCCCATTAAAGGGTTCAAAAGTATTCTTCTGTATGCAAGAAAGGGACCAGAAGATAGGTTTGCTGCATGGACGAACAGTTTTCACCATTTTCACAATCTGATTGCAAGGCAAAATCAATAGCCTTGTTTTTCAAGTATTGAGTACCCATGAGCTCACAAATGGCAAACAATATAGGCTCACGTGAAAAGACAGGATATTCCTACCATTTCAGGTTTACATTAACATTTCATCTTATAATTAACTTGTGCTTATTTTGAAATACATTCTATAAATGTATTTGTTTTTAATTTTTTCTTCTCTTTCTCCATACTATTCTGCCGGAGTTGTGAACAATAGTCTGTAAAAGAGCATTCTGTAACCTGGAATGAGAATTTGTATAATGAGACGGTGACACAATCAAAGAATTTTTTTTTCTGTTCACACAGAGAAAGCAGCTTTCAGTAATTGTATATATAGTTCTCAGAATTTAGTAACAACCACCGGCACAGGAAAGTAGGTAGAAGCTAGGTAAGTAAATCAGAAGGAAGTTTAAACCACAGAAGAGAGTGACAGGCACTGACACAGTTACTTACCTTTACTCCTTTTTGCCTTCAAAAAGCATAACATTAATACTAATAAAATAGGAAATTAATGATCTTATGCTAATGTTCCCCAAAGTTCCATTTTACTAAATGTCTCCTCCTCCTCTATTCTTTCATTTCCAAAGCTCATCTCATTTAGATGAACGAGCACAAAGGAAGAGTTGCATTTCCAGTGGTTTCATGTATAGCAGCTGCCAGTTCCTTCATTCCTTTCTTGTTTTTCTGATGCACACCAAAAATCACAAATCACAAATGTGATCACCATGTTCCTCTCTTAATACTGACTCTGTCTTTATATTGCAACAGCTTAGTTGGCTTCTACCTTTCGAGCAGAGTGCGCTTCCTGCTGGCTTGGCAAATGTGTTATTTGACTATTTTTCAGGCTCAGCTATTCACTGCATGCCCAATAGGTACATTCAGATACTTAGTTTAGAGTGAAGCCATTAAGCAAACAGCACTGAAGGGCTTATTTGCCAGGGATCAGGAATGGCCTCCATTTACTATGGTTTTCTATAAAAACTGCCTCTGCTACATTGCTTGCGGTTGGGAAAAGAAATGAAACAACACAGTGAAATGTCAAAGCTGCCAAGATACACAGAGTCAATTTATTGTTACTGAAATAATGGAAACTTGTACATAGAAGATCAATGAGAATGGAAGATCCTGGGACAGCGAATGAATGCGGAACGAGATCGCCAACATTATTAGAGAATGAGGTTCTAGGGGAAATCACACAACTACGAGACTAACTTAGTATGCGAAACAGGAGACCAAATGCTTTTGATATTGATAGAGTCTCTATTCCTCAGAAGAACATTTACGTTTTTTTTTCATCAAATACACACTCAGCCTAAAAAAGATAATGATACCTTATATTTTATTTTTATAAATGTCAAGGACACTATAGAAACACCATTCACCCAGATTAACACTGGAAGGAGCAAACAGGAATCACCACGATTTAAACAGAGGCTAGACAAACAAAACTGCATCTTTAAGGAAAATTTTATCTTTTGGAAGGAAAAAGCACAAAATTAAAGGAATAACTTAAAGAACTGAAAAGATCAAAGATGGGAGGTGTGAAATTTCTTAATTAAAGTGGCAGAAATATCTGGCAATCACCAGCTGGAAGAGTGTACTGGGAATAATGAAGAACACACACAAACATACACACACAAAGAAACAGAAAAGCATGACATGTGTTAGAAGTAGAAAGCATAAAGATGAAATAAAACTTGCCAGAACTCAAACTGAGCTGGACCTTACACAAACTTTAAACACACTGAGGAAAAGAAGAGGGACTGACAAAAAGTGAGTAGAGTGAACAAGTTAAAAATACTGCAGATGTGACCAAAAAGCTTTGTCTTAGTACCACTGGAGAACTTCTAGGGTTCTCCTGGATTGTTTTATATCAGTGTGATGCTGTAATGGGCTGCACATTATATTTACTTCTATTTTAAGTTAGTATCATGTCCCCTTAAGAACAGCAGTTACCCCCACCCCTCCACACAAAAGGAAAATTTTATTTATTTCCATAAGGAGCCACAGAGTGGGCTCACGTTTAAACAAAAAAAGAAGTTCCAGAGAAGAATCCAGATGGCAGACAATAGGCACAGCAGGGAAGCAGCAGACTGCAGTTTAAGCAGAGAAACTGAAACTAGCGTTAGCAGAACACAGCAGAGGACCTGGGCTCAAAGACGATGGAGAGGAAAACAGGATCAAAGAAGACGCAAATTCACTAAAGTTCAGGGGTCTCATCTCTGGACACGTTTAACACATTGAGGAATCTACTACAGACAAACCTACAAGTAAACAGTGACACCTAACAGAAGTATAAGAGGGAATACTGTGTATGATTCGTCGTAAGCACGTGACAGAAGTTAGCCACTGAGGTCCCTGTGGGGTGACAGTGTGGTTGAAGGAATATGGTGAGTTGACCCCAGCTGGCAGGTAAGACCCCTCCAGTGGCTCGCTCACTCCCCCCAGCAGGATGGGGGAGAGAAGGGCAAAAGCAAGCAAACTCATGGGTTGACATAAAGAAGTGAAGTGAAAAAAAGAGGAAAAAACCCACGTGATGCAAAAGCAATCACTCACCACCAGCAGACTGGTGCCCAGCCAGACCCTGAGCAACGGCTACTTTGGAAAAAATTCCCCCCCAGTTTTATTCCTGAGCATGATGCTACGGGCTATCCTTTTGGTTAGCTGGGCTCAGCTGTCCCAGCTGTGTCCCCTCCATGCCTCTTGCCAACCCCCAGCCAACTCGCTGAGTTGTAAGAGCGAGAAACAGAGAAGGCCCTGATGCTGTGTAAGGACCTTTCACCAACAGCCAAAATGCGCCTGTGTTGACAACACAGTCACCAGCCTAAAACACAGCACCGTGTGGGCTGCTAGGAAGAAAATTAGCTCCATCCCAGCCAGACCCAGTACAGGGAATCAGCATGAATCCAGAATTCCTCAGATGCATGACAAGAGTAGTTGATGTACTGCTTACTGTTGAGTCAGTGCGTGGAAATACAAACAACTGCCACTGAAGGTGTTAGCAAAATGCAAAGTGATACAAGCAATTACTTTAGTGATAATGGTGACAGAGGTGAGAAACAAACCCCAAAAATTTCTGTCCCGGAATACTGTAAAAACACATCTGTGAGAGCAAAGATTTTTTAATTATTATCAATTTGGGTGGCACTACATGGTTATAGAATAATAAACAAACTACCGTAATATACTTTCTAACCCCATATATGCTTTTTGTTACTAAGTTTGTATTTATCAGAAATGGCAACAATTTGCTCCACTTGCCATCCAAAGCACACAAGTTTAATCAGTAATTTTCAGTGGGATTTTGTGGGATTTAGCAGCAAATTGTCTTCTTTTTTCCCAAAGAAAAACTCATGGATTTGCATCTTAATAGGATGGAGGCGTACACCCAAAACTTGATGTTCATGGCATAAACCCTCCTGCTGCTGAAAAAAATTGGAGAAAAATCACACATACATAAAATAGGAACAGATGAATATTGCATTTGTATATTAAAACATGATAAGGAGTTTGCATAACATACTTTTTCTCATGTAGCTTGAGTTTTGTAGTTAGATTGCTACAACTTCTGTCTAGACCTTTGCTGTTACCAAAAACAAGTTAACGGATGAGTAAATTGATAGCTAAAGGAGGTCAACTCTTGATTTTAGTTGTGTGTTAAGGGGAATCCATAAGAAAGAGAAGGTAAGATTTACGCATTCTCATCAACTGCAGAAAGAACCTGTCTGCAAGAGAATAACCTATAGTTCCCAGAGAAGGACCACAAGATGATCAAAGGACTGGGAAGGCTGCCATATGAGGAAAGGCTGCGAGAACTGGGCTTGTTCAGCCTTGAGAAAAGAAGGCTTAGGGGAGACCTTATCACCATGTTCCGGTGTTTAAAGGGTGGTTACAAAGATGGAGATTCCCTTTTTACAAGGAGTCACACGGAAAAGATGAGGGGTAATGGGTGCAAGTTACTCCTGGTGAGATTCCCATTGGACACAAGAGGCAAATTTTTCATAACAAGAACAATCAGCCACTGGAATAACCTCCCCAGAGAAATGGGGGGGGGGCCAACATTGGAACTTTCAAGCTTCAGCTGGACAGGGTGCTGGGCCATCTTGTCTAGACTGTGCTTTTGCCAAGAAAGGTTGGACCAGATGATCCTTGAGGTCCCTTCCAACATGGTATTCTATGATTCTATGGTTCCTGAACACACAAAGAAAGAGTGGGCAACTAATATAGGGAACTGCTGATAAATAGGATCATTTGGGTAATTACTGCATTAGTTGCCTGACTGGTACATACATTCTGTTAGATGTATTTCTGCCCTGTCAAATGGGCTGTAGTCTCGTTTCTCCTGAAGCCGAAAGGGTCCTACCTAAACTACATGGAAGTAATTACTGTCTCGCAGTTCTCTTTTAGGTTTACACCATCAGACTGTATCACCACAGGAACTACAAAGCAAGATTACAGGCCACTAACTGGTATCTGGTGGTACACATGGTCAACTCATACCCTTTTCAGAG
Source organism: Dromas ardeola (assembly GCA_013398915.1). Classification (NCBI taxonomy): domain Eukaryota; kingdom Metazoa; phylum Chordata; class Aves; order Charadriiformes; family Dromadidae; genus Dromas; species Dromas ardeola. The sequence goes on from VYZM01015370.1 coordinate 252,119, forward strand.
GCATAAACCCTAGCTCTTCTCTATTCATTTTCATTGTTTATAGGGTGAGCGTAGTGGCCACCATTAAAGTCTGTTAGATATAATTGCGCCTTGAAAAAGAGACTGAAAGAGAGGAGTAAGACAGAGTGAGAAGCCATAATAATGGAGTTGTGGACTGCAGGTGAATTTTCAGTGTGAAACTTTTTTCTTTTTTTTTACAGGAAAGTGTGCCCATTTACAATTTCAGTCCAAATGTGTTCCATCAAGCTTCTTACAGCAGATCATAGAGTACACTTATGCAATGACTGATTACAGCCTATCCTCCCAAGCTTCGGGAGGCTGCTTGGAAATAGTATAATGTTCAGTCAGTGTCTGGAAGGAGCTCAAAGTGATTAGACAACAGATGTCTGGGATGCAAGCACTGAAGAGCACTGCTGCATTAAGTCACTTCACTGTAGTTTCTTTAAGCTTTCAGCTTTGCCGGAAGGCACTGATACCAACCACATCCTCTAAGGGCTCATGAAAGTTATGTGCTAACTGCTCAAGCCTTACTTCTCACTTATCATCAATCAGACCTGCTGAAACTTTCCAAAAAAGATCTCAAAGAGTCACACTGAGGAATTACTGAAATGTCATCTTCACAGATGATGCCATCTGTTGAGCTCCATTACTTCCAGACAAAGGAAATTATTTCTTTTTGTTGTTTGTATAACATGTGGTGGCAAAGCTATACCTACAGTTCTCAAAGGTATATGCATTATGAATTGCTTCGAGTTCCAAGATGTCACTGTGAAGGCATAGCTCCATCAAACACCACAGATCCTGTGTAGCAGACTCCATCTCACTTTCAAAGTAACAATCACTTTTTAAAAAGCAGCTTCCAGACTGGGCGATGCACAATGGGCAAACAAAGGTGAAGTACCTGACAAGGTACCTGAGAAGGTGTTATGCACCTACACACTGCCACATTTCCGGCTAAGTGAGACAAGTTGGGAACACGGAAAGCTATTGGATAAAAAGGGCTGAATATGCTCAGCAGAAGGTAAGTCATCCCAAATGTCTGTAACTGCCCTGAATTTTGCACACTGAGCAGGAAGAAGAGACAAACGTTTAATGTTACTAGGAGAAGCAGGGCTGTCAAAGAAGGAAAGCATCACACAGACATTGAAAATTTTCTCCCAGGACAATTCCCACATCAGCCCACACATCAAGGTAAGGTGTCAAGGAGATGTCTTGCTAACAAAAATGGGCTGTAGCTGTTGCCAGATCCTGTTGAATATGCAGGAGCTGTGGACTAATTAAGTGGCAACATGAACCACAAACTGAAGGTTTTAACAGTGGGTCAGCCTGGCAGCTATGGGAAAATAAATGCCCTCAGAGTTGAAAGACAAAAAGCAGTCTTGTGGCCTTGCCAATATGTTCAAAGAGAAATGATCGCCTGGATTTGAACTTGAAAATTCATAAAAACAACTTGCATGCAAGTTCAGAACAGTGTAATCCCTTCAAAATGTTCCTCAAAATAATGAAAATAATTTCTACAGAAACAGAATCATATCTTCGCACATCATCAAATTATAACTTTGCATATTATCAGAACAGCATTTTTCCTCTGCTAAAATTAGTGTCTCTTTGTATAGGGTGTAGGTGTCAAGGTTTTGGCAAAGGGGAGGCTGCAGAGGTGCCCTATGTGAGGAGAGGCCGGGGTTGCTCAGTGCCAGGGACAGCCAGCTCCAATGGGCCCACTGTAGGGCACAGCTGTGTCCAGCAGCCAAACTGGTGGTGCCTTTGTGAAAATGTCACAAAGGCAGAGGAGGCATGGAGAAAAAAAGAGAGAGAGAGAAACAGAAGTGCAAACACCAAGGTCGGTATCTGCTCCATGGTGCCAGTGCAGATATTCCCCTGCAGCCCATGGAGATGACCATGCCAGAGCAGGTGGATATTTCCTGAAAGAACTGTGGAGAGGACCCAGGCAGGAGTGGGGGAAAAGGAAGGAGGAGCAGAGAGGAGCTGTTAGGGATTGACCACAACCCTCCTTTCCCCCTGCACTGCTTGGGGTTGGGGGGAAAGAAACTGGGAATGAAGCTGAGCCCGGGAAGAAGCGTCAGGAGTGTGGAGACAGGGGAAGGTATTGTTTTAATTTTGTCTTTGTTTCTCACTACCCAAATCTATTTTAATTGGCAAGAAATTAAATTAATTTTCCCCAATCCAAGTCTGTTTTAGCCATGATGTTAGTTGGTAAGTGATCTCCCTGTTTTTAAAAAGCCCATGAGCTTTTTCATCTTATTTTCTACCCCTGTCAAGTTGAGGAGGGAGAGTGGGTGAGCAGCTGGGTGGGCATCTGGTGCTTAGCCAATGTTAACCCAGCACGCTCCTGAGAATTGACAGAGGCTTAGAAGGTAGCAGGATGATGAAATTAATCAAATGATCATTAGGTCAAGCATTGAATACAAGAGGACCTTAAGATGGTAGATGATACTGTAGTTGCTTGCAGTAAAGGAGAAAAACAGTATCAAGTCTTCCAACGCATACTTAAACCTGCTGATATGCAGGAATGAGCTGGTGGGAATAATGCAGACAACCCATGATGGATAAAGAGCTGCCACCTGTGAGGTTGCTTGAATTACTGTTGAGGTTGACCTTGAGGACCACCTAGGGGAAGAAGGTAGAAAGAAAATGTCTCATTCTTCCTATGAGTCATTAGAAAGATTGTGAGGGAACACAGGATGACATCGCTTCAAAGAAGTGAAGGACTTAAATCAGTTCTCTCCTGTAGATTCCTCCATTTCCTTTGGGAGCCCTGTGCAAAAATAAAAGTACAAAGGGTACCAACAAAAGGAGGTACCTGGTAGATCATGAACAGTTTTCAGCACTATGAAATAATTGTTGCCAGTGGCTGAAAAGTCCTCTAAGGTACCATTCAAGAGAGATTCTGCAGCTTCAGATATTTTATTGATGAGTTCTTACTGGTGAACAAAGCCAAAACAGTTCACTCTGAAATCTGAGGGATACAATATAATAAGCTGTTTCTTCTACTAGTCAGTATCTTAACATCCCTTTGTCTTGTGAGGCACATGCCTCTACACTCCTCAGATGCAGACACGGAAGTAAAGGAAAGGGACAACAGAATACATATAGGTACTCAGTATTCCTGGGGGTTTACCAGTTGTAGTTCATTCATTTTATAGATGACAGTAAGAGGGTAACAGTTGCCAAATTGCCTGGTCAGGCTCCAGCAAGGCCTCACTGATGGAAAATAATCTTGCATGGGCTAATAAAGAAGAAAATTTCCATCACACCGTGTCTGCCCTAACTCTTTGAATGCTGGATAGAAGTTTCCAGGATCAAGCAGCACACCGGATCAGCAGAAGGCGGCAGGTTGAACTTCAAAAGCCCCAAAGCCCAAGGACACCACTTCCCAAGGCATGCATGCCAGTGAGGAGATGGGTGTATCTGTCTCCTCCTCGGCCACACTGCCATGCTATGACATTCACAGAAGATACCCTGAAGGAAAGTTCCAACTTGTGGCTCCAGAGCAAAAGTCTGAATAGAGTGAATTACCAAGGAGAGGTGCGAAAAAACAGGGTTTGGATATATACTTGGTACCGACCCCTATGAGTAAAGACCAATGCAAAGAAAACATCAAATACCTTGTCCTTCTCTATGCCATTTGTCACTAGTTCCTCTGCCCCATGCAGCACTGGGCCCATGTTTTTTCTAATGGATGAATGGGTGAATGCCCACAATCAGACTTGAATCACTGGTGTCAGCACCAAAAAATATAATGTATCTCAGGAAATGGTGTTAACACCCCACACCTGGCACAAGACTGAAAGGGACTCAAAGCTGAGTTTCTCAAATCAAAAAGGCAAAGACAACTTCAGAGTAGGAGAGCAATTCAGCTCAGTACAGTGTGAAATGGCTGCTGATATTCTTGTATTTTACATGTTGTCTAGGAAAGAAAGAGCTTGAGCAGGTCCTTTAGAGGTATTGCAATAAGAAAACCTTCTGGTGTCACACAGGAATACACATCATGTACTTTCTTTCAAATAGAGATGTATTTTTACAGCGGTATATCAGTTAATCTGAGAGCACCCACCAGTACCCTTTACAAAATGAATGATATAATATTTTCCTTTTAATTTATCTTTCATTTTATTTCCTAAACCCTTATTTCTCTCTATAGGAAATATTAGTCAAAGAAAACATTCCTTCCATACTAAACAGAAATCTGAACTCAAATGTCTTATTAAATTCTCCAAATACAGAGTTTGTTTACATCCCCTTCCCCCACATGGTTTTTAAAAGTTATCTCAAGAGAACAGGATGGAGAAAGTTTCAGTGATGCATTTGTATCAGTCTTTTCATTTACTGAGGATGCTATCTGGATAGCTTCAAGCATTTAGAACACACAAATCTGAGTTCAGGCACTGTAAGTATGAAACAATTAAAATACTTTTGAAAAAAATACATCCATAAAGTCAAATTCCGAGGGGATTGCAGTGAGACAGTGGCAATCATCATCATTCAGGGTTAGCGGGAGATTTTGCTAGTTTTTCTCCTTTTTCTTTTCTCCCCACATCCCTTTAATTTCAGACTCAGAAGCTTCAACAGTGTGATTTCCCCATACACAAACAGAGAAGTCTGGTTATTTCTAATTGCATAAAAGAGCTCCGAGAGAACTCGGTTAAAGCCATGCATATCAACACTCTCATACATATAAGGAACAGGAATAATCTATTTGGCTCAGCGTCCTGATTCTGCCCAGAGTTTTGGAGTGCAAACCCATTGTTTTTAATGTTCTGATTCAGTTTGGCTGCTCTTAGCCAAGGCCTGCTGCACAGATAGCCCAGGGCCGTGAATTTCTTAAAGTTCATTGGCTTTTTTTCTGCAAGAATATAGTGTAATTATAATGTCACTGGTTCGGGTGATCTGTAGCTGTGTAATAAGTAAAATGAACTTGGAATTCTAGCATTATCTAATGAGACTGAATTACATTTTTAATCTTTCCTATAGTAATCGATTTATATTGTGGACTGCTGAGATATTATCTATGTGGAACGCAAATGCATTTTTTTCATGTAGAATTGTTGATATTAATGATATTTTTGCACTTCTGTGAAGCACAGCCATGTGAATATGTATCATTTTATGTATAATCTTAAGTGTCTCCTTTAATTTGATGCAACAGATGATAACTGAGAAAAGATCTTGATTTCTCACCAGCAATACTTTCTGGTTTGTGTACTTAACACAGTGAAGGATATTTTTTGCTTTCTGGTTTGAGATTATTTTGTTATGGTTCTGGTAGATTTTATGGAAAACATTAATAATAATATAGTATTAATACAATATATTAACATTCTATTAATATTAGTATCAATGGTTAATATAATGTTTGTATTTGCGTTACTAATATTACTATTTACATAATACTGAATACATTCATATATACATATACACACATATGAAATTCTACCTTCTGTAAAACAACTCTAATGAAATTAAAAAAAGAAGCATTAAAAACATTACAGAATACAGCTGGAGAAAAGGCAGAAAAAAGATGACTGCTTCTAATATACATGTTCACAATCAATAACAAGTCTGATATTATAAATGTCAAAAATACTACTCTCAACTATCTCCCTAATAAAATACGAAGTGCAATCTGTAACCAGTAAAATCACCCAAATTAATATGAACTTTTCAATATAGAGTTATTGAGAAGTATTCAGGAAATAGTACTAGTAACTGAATAAAAAGAATTGAGTGGTCTTTATACTTACTTTTATGTCTTCTATTCTGCTTTTTCTCTATTATAAATTTGGAATTTATTAGACATACTAGAAAAATTTATTTCACATTTTGATTAATATAGTCTAGGTTTAGATTTTATTATAACTAGCAGAATCCAAAACTTTTGCAGTCTGTACGAGCTGGGATTTTTTGTTTTAGCTTTAAGGATCGCACAGTACTAATACTGAACTTCAGCAGGAATTCAAACTTGTTTCAAGATGATAAATGAATAATAAATTATCCAAAACACATGAGCATATTCAGATGTAAGAAAAAGTATTAACAAATCAATAATATCCCTATAAGCATACCAATTAATCTAATTAGAAATAAAAAAAAGTAGAATGTGCCTCTATTCACTACAATGCTCTCTGCATATATGTCTTTCCTTTAAGTTGGTATCTCAAATACTGCAATGTCCAAGTTCATAATCTGCAGACTTCATAACACCAATTGACTTGAAAGGAAGAGCACAAGCAACTAATACAGTATTACAGGAACATTTTAATTTTTCCTTGATGGTATCACTTCTTTGTATTGTTTAGCCTTGAAGACTTAGCATAGAATCATAGAATCTTCATGGTTGGAAAGGACCTTTGAGATCATCGAGTCCAACCATGCACACACACAAAAAAACCCAAACCCTACAATCTCTGACACTAGAGCATGCCCTGAAGTGCCAAATTTACACGTTTCTTAAATACCTCGAGGGATGGTGACTCAACCACCCCCCTGGGCAGGCTGTTCCAGTGCCTGACCACTCTTTCAGTAAAGTAATTCTTCCTAATAGCTAATCTAAACCTCCCCTGCCGCAACTTCAGACCATTTCCTCTGGTCCTGTCATTATGCACTTGGGAGAAGAGGCCAACACCCACCTCTCTACAACCTCCTTTCAGGCAGTTGTAGAGGGCAATGAGGTCTCCCCTCAGCCTCCTCTTCTCCAAACTAAACATGCCCAGTTC
>VYZM01015370.1:259569-325346 GCA_013398915.1 Dromas ardeola
TCCACAGCCTTCCCTGCGTCCAGAAGGTGGGTCACATGGTCACAGAAAGACATCAGGTTGGTTAAGCAGGACCTCCCTTTCCTAAACCCATGCTGGCTGGCCCTGATCCCTTGGCTGCCCTGCACTTGCCGTGAGAGCTCACTCAAAATGATCCTCTCCATGGTCTTTCCCGGTACTGAGGTCAGGCTGACAGGCCTGTAGTTCCCCGGATCCTCCTTCCGACCCTTCTTGTAGATGGGCGTCACATTAGCCACCCTCCAGTCATCTGGTACCTTCCCTGTTGACCAGGATTGTTGATAAATGATGGAGAGAGGCTTGGTGAGCTCTCCTGCCAGCTCCCTGAGTACTCTTGGGTGAATCCCATCCGGCCCCTTAGACTTAGCAAGATCACACCCTTAGATGGTAAGGGCTACCGGCATACTAGTAATGAAGAATCCCAACAGGGAAGCATTGTATGCATCCAGAACTTGAATCAAAATATCTGATGTCTCATATATATTTATTTTTGGATCAATGGGATTAGGCAAAACAGTGTATCACCATTATATGGTAGCCATAATTACAGAACATTGCAATTCCATTAAAAGTTACTTACCAATCTAATTCCATTACATTTCTCTCTTTACCTGGAAAATCTTTTTTTATAAAAAATCAAAAATTCACATGCAAAATACACATGATACAACAGACCTACGTAAATATGTTACCCAAAAAATGTAATATGAACAATTTGTGATTTGTGTGCTTTTAAATACAACTCCCTTTCTGTCAAACTACTAAACCATTATTTCTTTTCAAAAGACAAGTAACTGTTTCCGGGAAAATATGTGAATTCTAAAAAGAAAAAGAAGCATTGAAACAATAAGAATATGATAAGCATCTTGATGGCAGACAAACAAACACTGTGATATTATGATGCAAGAGTAAAAATCATGTAAGCCATAGGCTGCACCAGAAAAAAGACAATATAAAGAATGCAGTCAAATAAATATATACAAATTAGCACAAATCCTTTTGCACTGAAATTTCATGCAGAAAGAAAAATACAATATTAGAGATCTATTATGTATCACCTAACCAAGATGATGATAGTGCTTGTTAAATACTAAAGCAGGTTAGAAAGGGTAAGGAAGAAAACACAGTAATGAGAGAGCTTAATTACTCCCAAGCAGTCTGGTAAGAAATCATGATAAGATATGATGCAGGGACTACATTTTTAGATGCTGTAAATAACAGTTTCTTAGAACCATTAGAGAAACCACAAGAGAAATAACTCTTGATTTTGCATTAAGCCAGGCATAGGATCTGTTTCAATACATAATCATCAAAAAAAGCATTTAGAAACACTGTCTATAATGTACTCAACTTCAGTGTTCTTCTGGGAGCAAAACATACTTTAAAAATCCACCAAAAATAATTTAACTGCAACAGGACAAGATTAGTAAGGATAAAAATAAACAGAAAAACTAATGGGTAAAATGCTTGAAGGTTACAGAAAAACACTTCCATAAAGTTCAGATAAATATGTATGCTCTAGCAGAAAAAAAAAAAAAAATCAAGGATGGCTTTTAAAAAAAGGAGCTTGAATGACAAAATAGCAGAACAAAGACGACTATCAGTTGACATCTTTCAGGCCAAAATAAGGGTGAAGGGTGTAAAGGGAACATGTCTGGTAAATTAAATCTACAACTATGCATATTCAAAAAAGTTCTCGGATGTAAGTTATTTTAGGCAGAGAAAATTACTCATAGAACCATAGAATCATAGAACTATGGAACAGCCCAGGTTGGAAGGGATCTCGAAAGACCATCTGCTCCAACCTTTAATGGGAAAGGGAGCTTAGATGAGATTATCTAGCATCCTGTCCAATCGCATATTGAAAACCTACAGTGATGGGGACTCTACCACGTCCCTAGGAGGTTGTTCTAGTACTCATCAAAACTTTCTAAAATGTGAAAAGCAGGAAGCCTGGAATTGATCGAAGACATCATATAACTTTTCACTTAAATTGTGTTTAGTACCAAAATACAGGAAAGTGGCAAATATAGTATCAGTTTTTTAAAAGGGACAATGAAAGGCCAAAGCAATTGAAGCAAACTAAAACCCAGAAAATGTATATTCAGAGGCAATTTCCTAAAAATTGTAGTAAAGAATGTAAGTATCAAAACCATAGAAGAGTATGACATAAAGAATCAGTGTAAAATTTTGTAAAAGGAAGTTATGCTTCCCCAGTTATAAGAATTCCTTGAAAACATTAATGGTCCTATACAAGAGGGTCATCAAACAACATAGTTTACTTAATTTCCAAAAATATTTTTACATTGTTCCCCATCAAAAATTTTTAAAGAAAATTAATAGTCATGGGAAATACAAGAAGGTCTTCTTTTGGGTTAATAAACCAGTTAAAAGAAAAAAATTACAAATACTAGGTTGGTTTTCACATTGGTTAGCTGTCACAAATATTGCCAACTGAGTGCTGTGCTCTTAATTCAGATAATCCACATAATAACTGAGAATATATGGAGTACTGAGGTGAAAATGTTTGAAATGTTCTGAAAATGTTTGCTGGTAACAACAAACTGCTCAGAACAGTTAAAACAGTAGCTTCCTGCAGACGACTGAAGAATTATCTCTTCATTCGAGAGACGGGACCCCTGATTAATCATGTAAGAAGAGAGCATGTAGACCATGACTTCTCAGCCTAAAGAAGAATGAGTGGCAGTGAATGGGACAACAGTCAATAAAACAATGAATGACATGTAGAAGATGTATTTTTGGTGGTGAGACAATTATCTATTTAGTCTCTATCTGTGTATTTACATAAAAGCACATAAATATATAAAATAGCTTGAGGAAGAATGAGCAGAGCTCTTAATTAGAATAAGCATTCGGGTGATGCAAAGACAGATCCAGAGCATAGCCTAAATAGGACACTAGAAAGAAAAGACTTGTCGTGATCTAAGGCTGTCATGTCAATATCCACGAAGAAATCAGACACTCTTCAGAATGTAACATGCATTTCAAACAAACAAACACTTTGAAAAAGCCTTTCTGAATACTGTAATCACAAACCTGGCAACAGAGCAGACCCAGAAGACGTATAATGTGTGTAAGGAAAATCAAATTAAAAGGAAGTGGCATAAATACAAGGACAAATATTTTGCTCCCCTTTTTTGAAAAATATAGGCGCTGGAATTGTTACAAAAAGGAACAGCTCACAGTTTCTGTGATGTAGCACTAAACCACATGAAGATGTTGGACAGAAGAGTTATAGAATCATAGAATGTGTTGGGTTGGAAGGGACCTTTAAAGGTCACCTAGTCCAACCCCCCTGAAATGCGCAGGGACATCTTCAACTAGACCAGGTTGCTCAGAGCCCCGTCCAACCTGACCTTGAATGTTTCCAGGGATGGGGCATCTACCACCTCACTGGGCAACCTGTTCCAGTGTTTCACCACCCTCATTGTAAAAAATTACTTCCTTCTATCTAGTCTAAATCAACACTGTTCACTTTCATTTTCTGTATCACAGCAGAACCTCAAACTCAAGTGCATAGATACTACAAGCTAAGCACCTATATTCCACTATGCCTTGAGTGAAGACTAATGCCTGGCAACTAGCTCCCACTTAGACTATTCTGAGCTACAGCTTAAACTCATGGAGCAGATGATGGTTTATATTATATAAAATATTAAATATTCTTTGAACAATTGCCAAGCAGTTTTATGAGCTAATGAAAAAAACTGTAACCAGTCTACATATCTCATTGTATACATTGATAAAAAAATTTAAGAAAATTGAAGCAGTTTTTTTCTTAAACTTAGAGGACTCTTATGAAGAAACCTGGCAATTTGACTGGCAATCAATATGTCTAAATTCTGTCTGTAAATGCTTTTACAAATCATATGATTCTTAATAATTAAGTACGAAAAATTCAGATGTGCTGTGGACCAACAGGAAATTTGTGGAGGTTCAAGAACTGGCCCCTCTAAGGTTTCAAACCACCTGCTCTTGCTTATACCGCTGTAGCTAACAGTTGCAGCCATGTAACAGTCTAGTATGCCTTGTAATCCTGTGAAAGATTGGATGTCCTTTCCATCGTTGGCTTCTCCAGGAATCTTCTCACGCTGAACGCTGCAGCCCAGGGGGCATTAACTGGGTCAGGACCACTGCAATTTGCTCACATCCAATGAGTACCGTAGCTGGATGTTAAAGCATCAGGCCAATATAATATTATTATAAATTATTATGTGAAAGCCCAATTCTGCAGCTTTATCAGATAAGGTGAAGGCCAGATAACCAAACCTGAATACTACGCACAGATTGTACTAAATTCTCCCACTGCTTTGCAATGCTCCGGGAAGGAAAATGGATCATAAACTATGTCTAACTAGACAGTTACAGAGGGTTTACTGTCGCTTTGGTCTGTGGAGGCACAGTCGCTGTAACATACAGCAAACTGCTTTCAGATCATTCCAAATTAAGGACCTGGTTCTGTATTTTGTAACACCTGTGTTACATTGTGTATTTCTTCACTCAATGCCATTAAATTCAGTGGATTTATATGATTATACATTTATACCTTGTTTTATACATTTTAGCAATCATTTACTAAAACATTTAAAACATGTTTATGTACGTATGGTAATACCCGAGAATATTCTGAGACCAAATGGGCAGTTTGATAGCATCATATGATTGTGATATCACACTATCTCTTTTTCATGAGAAAAATGTATGTATTCTTATATATGCACAGCATATTTTATACCTATGTATTTAAAATATGTGCCCCCCACAAAAAAGTTCACCCAGACTTGGGCTAGTAGTCTAAGTGAGACTTTAGATGTATAATGATTTCCATCTCATCTCAGTTACAACATTAACACACTACGATCCTGAGCATAACACTCAATTATCTGTTGCCATTTCCCCATTGGTAACATGGGGATATCAATGCCCCCATGTATATTTGCATACTTTCCACTTAATCTTTTATCTTTACTTTATTTAGAGGATTGTTCTCCTGGTGCAGAAACTTCCTTTCCTTCTTGAATACTTGCAAAGTTTAATTATAGCGAACTGTTTATGTTGAAAAGGAATATGAAGATATAATGACATTTCACATTCTCAATACTAAAATACTATTAAGTCTAGAAATATAAATTATTGGAGCAATTATAGCAGCAGAAAGAACACTATTACTGCAATTAACTGTTGCTGTAGGTATTTGGAAACAATCTTTAATTTCCCTTTGAGTGTACCGATCTTCTCTGCAGAGGAATAAGCTACTGTAAAGAATTAATGATACTAAAGCGAGCATGAAATTAATTATTCTGAAACATGTCTTGAGATTTCAGAAATAATACATTCTTTATTTTCATTTTCTGATTTAAAATGTCTTTTTACTGTGTGCAACTTGGTTTCCTTGTTGTTGATTTTTGATTCTTAGAAAACAGCTATTGTAAACAGCTTAAAAAACTCAATGTTTTAAAAGGATGATGCTATTTAACTGTTTAACTGATTTTGCCATTTACCTGTTCCTTAGATGTGACAAGTCTGAAGTATGCCCGTCACATTCTTTAATGAAGAAATAGGATATGATTTAAAAATAAGTAAAAAACAAAGCTGTCACAGAACTGAATGGGAGTTTTTTTGCTGTGTAGAGACAGTAGAACGAAATGTCTGCCAGCCAGCTATTTATAGTTTAGCTTTCCTCCTGACTGTTCATCCCTGCCTTCCTACACTGTCAGATGAATCTACTAAACTTTGCAAAGGACAGTTTACAGAGAGTCATAAAACCAATTTCTTACTGTGCGTGAAACAGTTTGCAGTGCTTGAACTTGGATGAATTTATCCAAGGTGTTTCAGTGCACCTTATCTGTTATGTCGTTTTCTACCCACATCTTCAGATCCTTCAGAATTCATACTCAGGCAAATACTTTTTCTACCTTTGGCATGTAGGTACGCAACAGCAGAGAACTGTAGACGTGTATGAGGGAGGAGTGGCAGAGACAAGCTGTTATTGATAAAAAAAATTAAGCTCCCATTCTCCATCCCCCTCTGCCGGTCCGGGGGAGGAGACAGGGGAGCTGGGAATGAATCTGAGTCTGGGGAAAAAAAGTAAGGAATATCATAGAATCATAGAATGTGTTGGGTCGGAAGGGACCTTTAATGGTCATCTAGTCCAACCCCCCTGCAGTAAGCAGGGACATCTTCACCTAGATCAGGTTGCTCAGAGCCTCATCAAGCCTGGCCTTGGATGTCTCCAGGGATGGGGCTTCCACCACCTCTTTGGGCAATCTGTGCCAGTGTCTCACCACCCTCATTGTAAAGAACTTCATCCTGATGTCTAATCTAAACGTACCCTGCTCCAGTTTAAAACCATTGCCCCTCATCCTATCGCTACATCACCTTGCAAACGGTCCCTCCCCAGCTTTCTTATAGGCCCCCTTCAGGTACTGGAAGGCTGCTATAAGGCCGTAGCCTTCTCTTCTCCAGGCTGAACAACCCCAACTCTCTCAGCCTGTCTTCATAGGAGAGGTGCTCCAGCCCTTGGATCATCTTCGTGGCCTCCTCTGGACTCATTCCAACAGGTCCATGTCCCTCTTGTGCTGAGCGTTCCAGAGCTGGACACAGAACTCCAGGTAGGGTCTCCCGAGAGCAAAGTAGAGGGGGAGAATCACCTCTCTCGATCTGCTGGCCACGCTTCTTTTGATGCAACCCAGGATGCATGTGGCCTTCTGGGCTGCAAGCACGCATTGTTGGCTCAGGTCCAGCTTTTCATCCACAAGTACCCGCAGGTCCTTTTCCACAGGGTTGCTCTCTATCACATCATCCCACAGCCTGTGTTGATGAGGATTATCCACTGCCCTTCCTTTGTCCACAGAGCCAGTCATCTCAACATGGAAGGTAATCATACGGGTCAGGCAGAGTTTTCTCTTCATAAATCCATGCTGATTGTTAACCTGTTTGTCCTTCATTTGTTTCTACAATTGTCTCAGGAACTGAGTTGTGCCATTGGCCTGACCAGCTCATGGTTTCACAGATCTTCTCTTTGGTCATTTTGAAGATGAAGATAACATCACTTCTTCCCCCCCACCCCCGAGTCATCTGGGACCTCCTCTGATTGCTCTAGTCTTTCAGAGGTGGTAAAACAGTGGCCTTGTGATAACAACAGCCACTGGCACATGCTTGTATGCATCCCATCTGGACCCTTGATACTTTCTATGTCTGGATTACTGAAGTAGTCCATAACTTTATCTTGCTCTGCTGTTGTTAGTGTTTCTCCCCACTAACCACTGCTACTAGGCACAGGGATCTGGGAGGTGTGAGAGCTTCTGATTAGTGACGATATCTACTGGGTATTATGGCATTGCTTCTGCAGATGTCACATTTAAATATATCACTGCCTTGAGGGTAAGGCTGTAATCTGTTCTTCTGAAATACCTTCCCAAGACATGGCAGCAATCAGGGAAATCAGTAGAGAATGACTAGGAAGGAAATTCAAACTTCTGTTGATAGTGTGCTGTCTGTTATTACCCTGGGCAGTTGAAACATACATAGTTGGTGTTTATCAAGCATTCCAGTCTAGAACTATTAGGATTTTGTTTATTGGTATTTCTATTCAAAATGGTGTATAACAGGCAGAATGCCAATCAGGTTCAGAACAGACTCAAAACATCTCAATGAGTACGTACAGATAAACAGTAACTTCTCTTAATGATTCCTGAAAGACCCTATAGTTTCCTAATCAATCTTTAAGGAAGACTGAAACAATTTTCTCCCTTAAAGAAAGAGTAAAAGGATATACCTTATAGTACCCTTTATAAAGAATAGCATTAAAGAAGAAAAGGAAAAGCAGTCAAGATAAGGAGGTAATTCCCCTCTCATTTTTGGACAAGAAAGATTCAACTTTTTGAGACCGAAAGGCAGAGAATAATTGTTGTACCTTGCCTTACATGTTGAGGGCACTCTGACTCTAAGCAATACCAAATAATAAACATACAGACAAAAAATAAATATGTGGAAAAAATGCATGGACACTTGAGACCTGATTAGGAAATTGCAGCATAGGAAATCCTCAGAGGACACAATATTTTACCCTGAGGGCTTCACAGATCATATCAAACTTCACTCATAAAGAAAGGAAGAGGAATCTAAACTGGAAATTAACAGCGTGGCATGAGCCAATTCCAGTAATACAGAACTCCTGTGTCAACAGTTTCTGGCACCGACAGCTAGAAGTTCCTGTTAGACAGAAACTGAAGCCACTGCTCTCTACAACTTCCACAATATTGAAAGGTAGGAGAGCCAACAGCAGAGTGAACTACTCCAGTGAGGGAAGTAGCTCATCTAAAACAAGACAATGTATATTAGGCAGATAGTATGGGTATCACAAGGGTCATTATCAGACTTGACTCCAAGAGTGATCAGAGTATTTGCCAGAAAAAGCTGAGTCTCAGCTGGAACAGAAATCTCCCTTGAAGCAAACCGCAGGATGAAGGTCAGAAACAGACCTTTTCTGTTTTGGCGATGATGAAGGTTTTACAACAGAAGCCTGACTGCCTGGGTCAAAGCTGATGAGAAAGAAACTTCCTGGAGTGGTTTCCTACCGCTGGGATTGAAAAGCCCACATAAAGAGAACTTGGACAGACGGTTCTCCATTCCCTGACAAAAAGGAAAAATACAGCCTTTATAGACCGTATGTGGCTTATAGCCAACAGACCTTGACAGGGAAGCCAAGAAAAATTAAACTTGCCCAAAGCTACAAAAAAGTGAAAATTAAGCAAAATGAGACACTAAGATCAAAATAAATACAAAAATCACAAAGGAGAAAAGAAAATGAAGTTAAATAAAAGGCTGAGGTAATTTCAAACAGAATGCAATGAACTGCAAAAGCTTCATGTAAAACTAGAGAGACAACTGAGAGCTGAGGAATTTTACCTTTTGGGGAACTTATAAGAACATATGCTTTCCAGGTACTAGTAGAGGTTAAGTATCACCAGCTTGGGCACCTGCACATGTCCCACATCTATTATGTCATCTAAATAACAAGTATGGACCATAAGATTTCCCCTATTAATCTTGTGTTAAGAACAGAATAATCTATTGAACTACAACATCCTCAAAGAAAGAAACCCCATCTTGATATGATAATCCCACACATATATAGGCAAAACGTTTTAGCAGTAAATTACCCTTAGACCGTTGTGTTTTATTGCTATTTTAACTTACCTAAGGCAAACCTATTTTTCCGGATTTTATTTTGCCTTTAGCTAGTGAAAAGCTATTTACAACCTCAGACTTCCTTCTCACATTATTATGTATAATCCTCAAATAAATTGCTTCTTTACCTGCTCCTAAATACACTCCATGGATTAAACTTCTCTAAGCCTTCACTATAAATTCTTTGGGGTATCCCAAAAAACGATTCCTTTTAGCTTCTAGGAGACGGGTCACTTAAACATTGAAAATATAATTTTCTTTTATCTTATTAGTATAGAACATTTCTTGAAGATACACTGTTAAAGTAAATAAAATTTTATATGCGACTAATAGGATAAAATATCCTAGATGAATGAATAAGTTGGGTATGAACATTTGAATTAAGAGAAAAGTTACATAACTACAAATACTATTTGATGTGCTCTTTTAATGCCAGTACGTGGTATTTAGAAGTATACTTTTGTCTGAGTATTTTGCAACCCTAAAAGCACCTACTCATAAGAATTTTTAGTTGGATTTCAACAGTATTGTTGCTTCATTGGTTACTGTACAATTTATTATAAGGCGAAGGCAATCTAGAAATGCTGCATTACAATAACAGCACCAAAACCACATCTGTGCTTGAAATTACTCTCTTTGCCTCATGATACGATGACCTTCAATTATTGAAGAACAGAACAGAAATAAAAAGGTTAAAATGATTGTCACGGTGAAGTCTACCCAAATGTATGGTTTAAAAAATGAAATCTGGACTACATACGTCCATCTCTGACTACATGATTCTGCTGTGCACTGGGAAACCAAAAAAACCCCACAGATTAACTTTGTTAGAGTTGTGGGGTGACATCTATCCAAAGACCACTGCTCAGATAAATGAGACCTGGACTACACCAACCCAGCACTAACAGTAGTTTATTACACTATGCATGGAAAACAAATAAAGACTCACAGATAATCCTTGTTATGTAACGGTGAACAGCTTTACAATCTGGTAACACATCTGGGACATGGGACTAGAGGGTGAAATAATCCAGGTAGCAACACTCATTGGCTTTAGATAAAGGGAAAGTCAGAGACTGACCTGGGGCTATCTGTCTAGCAAAGCCACTGGTGCCTAATACCAGCAATTTGATTTTAAAAAATTATACATGGTTATGACAATAGTCCCTTGGTTGCAGAGGAGGACTCCATTCTCAGACACCTGATGATGTAGAAGGCTGAGCCAGCTGAGAACTGCTTTGCACAGGGGCCACACCACCAGTAGCTGGACTGCGTGTCCCCTGTGTGCATGGTGCCAGTTTCAAATGAATTACGGGGGCTGGGACTTTGACCTGTGAGAGCGTGAGGAGTTTGAGTATCACAGACTAGAACAGACATTGCTATCTATACTCGTCCTGTTTTAAAAAAAAAATTTAGATTGGTAGTCACTTAAGTGATGCACATCTGTTATCGTGACTGCTGCACCCCAAACTCCTCCATAACAACAATTCAGTAATGATACACTTCTCTCCAGCCCTCTGCATGATCCCCTTTGTATTCTTCCATATTACTTCTAACCCCCACGTATGCCGTTACGCTGGCTGCGTACAGGGCCCTGCAAATTCGAGCTCCTCTCATTCATTAACGCAGTTCCACAGGCTGACTCTCTCTTGCTTGGTCCATTTTTACACAGCCCTGCCTGTGCCAGCACAGGATGCAAGCAGCGAGCCTCTTCCGTTATGGAACTCAGTGCAGTTATATTTTTCACATCTTCGTAGAACTGCCACCTGAGTTAACAGGTACCTCCTCTAAATTTGATTGTATTTGCTCCTTAACTCTGTCTACTCAAGGCAAACAGGATTGCAGATCATAACTTCAGGCCAGAATGCTGTTTCTGTTCACTTCACTTACCAAAGGCCCACGTACCAGCAAAACTCTGCAAGGGACCATACTCATACCTTAGATGTAATCCTCAAAAAGCTGTAAACAATTTTTATTTTTTGCTTAGTTTAAATCTCTTCAGTTATATCCTATCAATATGCCACTCCCAAAATAACAAACATCTTAAATAAAAATAAATAATTAGGAAAAAAATACCTGTTTAAATGCATAATGATGAGGCAAACCACCAACAAATATGGATCCTGTTTCAAGCCAATATGAACTGGACCAGAAATTTCCAGGTATGCTTGTCTTTGCGGATATCCCCAGGATCGACATTTCTGCTTCACACGGTACCATGCCTTGCCTGCATAAATTCAGAAACAGGCACATTTTAAACCATATATAGTTTACATTACTGTCTATCTGACAAATTAATTGGGCTGTTACTAAACCATTGAGGAAAGAAAACCAAGCAAATAGCTGTTTCTGTATTAAAGACTATAAACATAAAAGAAGCTGTTTAACAAGCTGTAAATTGGCATGTCTTTGGGGTTTGAACTTCCGTTTAAATGAAGCCATATTGTAAATTTGAGCAGTGTAATTGCTAAAAAAGCCAAAGCACATAATAATGGCTGAATAAAAAAGACAATTTTTAACAATAACAAGGCGGCTTTGTAATTTGAAAGAAAAAAATACATCTATTGACCTCAAATATTTTAAATATCTCTCTTTTTCATCACAGAGAAAGAGAACCAGGAAAAGCAATTTAAAATAAAATGCATTTTAGACACTGCAGACATGCTATAATCTGTAATACTTATCTTCGAAAGCATCATTCCTAAAACTGAAAGCAGTAGTATTAGACCCTGAAATTAATATATACATACTCTCTTCCCTCCCCCTGTCCACATACACACTTAATGGTGTCGCTCTTAACAGAATGCATAAATTGTTAACAATAAACAGAAGGTGCAAAGTAAACAATTTGGTTTTCTTCATTTTTTTTTTAATGATGTGGAGCTCATTTACATTCTGATAACCAAGTGGCAGCAAGTACTCTTGCCTTCATGAAAGAAAGCACAGTGAGGAAATACCAGAATTAAACAAGTCTCTCTCATCGGAATTTCTTTCAGCCTGTCCTTCTCTCCACACACAAAACAAATCAGAGTTCAATCAGCCATATGTTTAAAAGTACCTTTGTAATAGAGGTGCCACAAAAAACCTATGTGAAAATAGCATATGCCAAAAAAAAACCCCATAAAAGCAACAGTCTGTAATTTAGCTAGGATGCTGTAGGTAAAGTAGGAATTCAGTTTACCTTTGGTAATGCAAAATTAGCTTCTGAAATTTCCTAGTTACAAAAAGAGCATGGAAAGAGTTTTTTTCACTATCCTATGTCAGATAATGACATATAAAGGATTTTTCACGTACTATTTGATAAGGTCTTCTATAATTTTTTACCTGAGAGGGTGGAGACAACATTAGCAACATTTGCAAACAGTTCTCTCTTTTTTCTGTATAATTGTGTTTTTGTGATACTTTCCGAAAAATATGCAAACATGGTATTAGCCTTTTAACAGAAGGACTATAAATCAGTTATTGCAAGCAAAATGGCCTGTCCATCCTTTGGTAAATAACTTCAGATGAAGAACATACATTTTTGTTTCGTTGTTAAAATCAACATTAAAGAAGAGAAATAAATCGGGCTTTTAATCCTACGGACTAAATATAAACTACTTAAGGGATCAGTTCAGGGGATTTTTTTTCGTTTTCACCTTAATTTTTACAATTTTTTTTTTAAACTTGCTAAATAGATAACATGAATGAGAAAGAGGAGGAGAAAATTGTAACCAGAACTGCAATCAAGGCAAGGAATGTTTTCCTATCACGTTTTGTAGATACCATGCACTGCCTGTATGTCTAAGCACACACACAAGGTTCTGCAGCACACCATTTTCAGTATTTGCTTACAAAGGAAGTTTGCTAATAACGTGTGTAACTCCTACATGCATTCTCAGGTAGGTCTGTTTGCAAAGATTAAGCAGTTATTCCTAAGGCTGGAACCCAGTGTGACATCTTGGATATATTAATTCTACAGCAGAAAGCTTTGGTGAGAGTCCTAAGGAAAAAATTATTGATTTTTAAATATATAAAATTTTTTCTCTTTCTGATAAAAGGATATAATATTTATGAATAAAGGTGTAATGATAGGATAGCAATCTTTCTGAGATATTTTAAATCAGGCTTGTTTTAATGCAACACAATTCTTAAGACTGGAGTGGAAGACAGTCAGGAGGGGAACTGACAGGCATTTTTTATTTTTGTAAACTAATTTACAGATGTACTAAAGGAAGGAAATCTGCCCAAACAACTTCTTTTATTTTCTTATTTTGTAATTACTATTTCTTTTACACATTCTACACATGCTAACGCTGTAACTGGTTTCGTGACCATATATGTACTTCTATTTCAAAAGCACCCTGTTTACAAATGTAATTCTCTTCATGTTAGCTTTAGACATATTTGTTAGCTCGTCTTTAACAGCTAATATGATGGATATGCAGAGGTATTTTTGTGTGCATATATAAACATATTTTGAAATTAATTCCCAGTATTTTATGTCAGAAAACAAGTTAATGCAATTCAATAGCGTGAGCTGCCTTCCCCCGAAGCTTGTTAGAATGTCAGCCATGAACCTTTGATTGTGCTTGATTGAATCTAGCAGGGTCTGGCCAAATTAGAATAACAACCTTAAACCATTATTGTTTAGCATTTGCTGATGATACAATCACCGGGTCATATATGCACTCTATGAAATTTCCATCAGGCTTTTAAAATACTTTTTCTACAATCAGCACATTGGGTGCTTTAAAGGTCAAGTAAGAAGACAGAGCTTTTTGCATAATTACAAATGTGGAAATGCATACAGCAACTCTCAAGCACCTTTGCTGGGTAAGCTACCAGTAATTGTGCCTTAGTCCAACCCGGCAGTAATAGTTCACAGATTCCTCATTTGTACTCACATAAATGTAATGATTAAATACTGGCCTATTAATTATAACCTGAAGATGAGTTCTGTCTAAACAGTGTTAAATCCATTGCCTAATGCCTCGCAGGTTGGAAGGATGGAAAGGTCAGACAATAATTTGATAACTGTTGGGATAACGGTACCTAAACATGACAATGTCTGCATGAAATCCAAATCCTTTTACATAATGTCCTCACTTGCTGACATTTGTTGGTAATGATTAAATGACATGTTTGGGATTATCATAAAATGGTAAAAAGGTAATAAAACAAATGGGGGAAAAGGAGGAGGGAACGGGGGCTGTCCAGATAAAGTATTAAATGTCAGTCATGCTGTGCAGCCTTGCTGGGAATAAAGCTTCTTTAATCTGGGTCTCCTGATGAGAAAGGGAAATCTCTTGCTCTAGAAACAAGATTGAAACTTTCATCCATCTAGCAATTGCACTTTGAACGTGATCATGATAAACAACAATAAACAATTCACTAATTACCCTTGATCTACTTAGGATGCAATGTTAGCATTCAGTCTATTAAACAAAAACAAAAGTAGGTTTGCAAACAGCTCATATATCAAGTATAAGTTATGAACTACAAGAATTAAAGAGAAGTTTTATTATTATATATTGTGAAAAACAATCCCAAAGTTCCCTGATTTTATTGAAGACGATTGATTAATTAAAGCTGAGAAACATATTCCATTTTCACTGTGTTTAATTATTATTTTACAGATTTCTAAGCTTAAAAAGTCAAAGCCAGCTCCTGTTTCCAACTCAGTATCTAGCAGATTTCATTTTCTGGTTTCATACTCAAATTGCTACTTGCAGTATAATGTTTATTTTTGTAAAATTGCAAAAAATCCCAACAGACCTATTATCACAGACAATTAAGAGTTACATTTTCTTAATTTAAAAGGCAGTACTGGTTTTAAAAGCCTCAAGGCTTTACACGGCTGTTTGAGACAACTTTAAGATTGGAACATCTGGACCTCTCTGCTCACAGAGGGTGCGCGGGTTTCACCCTTGGAGGTTTTGAAAACCCAACTGAATAAAGCCCTGAGCAACCTGGTCTGACACCTTGGCTGGGCCTTCTTTGAGCAGGAGTTTGGACTAGAGACCTCCTGAGGTCCCTTCTAGTCTGCATTATCCTACAAGTCTACAATCCTGCAACATTTTTCTGTAGCAAAAAACCCCACAACCCCACAGTAATAACATTTGAAGTATAAGGCAGAATCTCATATTCATAGAATTATAGAATAGTTTGGGTTGGAAGTGACCTTTAAAGGAGCAGGAACATCTTCAACTAGATCAGGTTGCTCAGAGCCCCGTCCAACCTGAACTTGAATGCTTCCAGGGATGGGACACCTACCTCTTCTCTGGACAACCTGTTCCAGCGTTTCACTACCTTCACTGTAAAAAAATTTCTTCCTTATGTCCAATCTAAATCTCTTTTAGTTTAAAACCATTACCCCTTGTCCTCTCCCAACAGGCCCTGCTAAAACGTTTGTCCCCATCTTCCCTATAAGCCCCCTTTAAGTACTGAAAGTACCCTCAGTAGATTTATGTAGATAGAAAATATACCAGTCACACTCAGAGTCATTACATTTTCGCTCTGCAGTGAGATGCATCATTTTAGACTGCTCACATCTGTTGGTGCTGACTGTGCCCTACTGAGACATCAGGTAACACACACTTTCATGTTGCAGATGAACTAATGAGTCAACATTTTTTTTCTCATTCCCTCTGACAGCAGACTCACAGACCGTATTTCCTAGTCTGGTATTAGAGAGTGATTTAACTAAATAAATAAGAACAGTGAAGATAATTACAAGGCATGATGTAAATTGCTCTAAGAAGCGGAGGGAGGGGGAATAATCTTTGTTTCATATTC
This sequence comes from Dromas ardeola, assembly GCA_013398915.1. Lineage (NCBI taxonomy): Eukaryota > Metazoa > Chordata > Aves > Charadriiformes > Dromadidae > Dromas > Dromas ardeola. The sequence goes on from VYZM01015370.1 coordinate 275,575, forward strand.
TAAGGAATGAATAAATATGGTACCCCCTTATTCATTTCACTGAGGTTACACTTACATTACTAAACTGAAAAGGTCTGCATCATGAGTTCAAGTCCTGACACATGATCATCCATATTTTTATGAAGTTATCACAGTTCCTCTTAGAGTTGCCGCCCAGGCTAGATACCACCTCCAGTTCTGAAACTGGAAAAGTTCACTGGTATGTGCAGTTCAGGAATCATTCCTAGTTTAAATGTTGCCAACCTATTTTGCAATAAGTATTTTTACAGACACGATCTGGGACCTGTCAGTTGGCCTCAGGTCCATAAACAGTCTTCAGATTTCAGTTTTATTTACTACTATAGATTTAGCTAGAGAAAAAACCACTAACCTATGCCTCTGGCCAAATCTGTCTGCAGTTGGGAGAGCTTCAAGTTTCCTGCTGCTCAAATTATAATAGCCTTAAATGTTATTTACAGAAATTAAACTGTAAAAAAATACGCACTTCTTTCAAGTTGATGTAGCTAGGTGTAAATAAAGGGTCATTTAGTGAACAGCTTGGCCCGAATGAGAGCGCTGCATTCAAGCATTCAGACAGTGGCACGTTCAGAGTTGGATCTAGACTTGCAACACTGACATTTTATTTCAAGTGAAACTGAAAGACGGCATTGAATAAGAAGATAGTCACACAGTGGGAATTCATATTTACACAAACTCTGCAGGCCAACATTATTTCTGGTCTCTATACCCTGTCTGTGTTCTTCTTAATATCATTTCTATGCTTGTGACATGGGGCCAAGGCAGTCACAGAACACTGAACCCACCTTAGTATCCATAAGCACCCTTTGGCGTTCCTCAGAAAATGATATAGAACAAAGTTTTAGGAATGCTGTTATTAAAGTCTTACTCTACTGGTTTCATATTTCTGCTCCTGCAATAAGTTGTTTCAGAAGTTCAAGTAGAAAATTTTCATTTTTAGAAGTGTGACTAACCAGGTCTTTTGAGATCCAAACTTAAAGAAAGTAGCAATGACAGAAACATTTTTAGTATTTATTTGGTTAAATAATCTAGGCAAGAATAGATGACTATACACCACAGATCTGTCTCTTTGATGATTCTAAATTTTAACTTCTGAGTGTCTCCTTTGACGGCAGAGTTCTGAAAAGGTGTGGAATGTGATTTGTACCCAAGATGTGGCATGACTAACTAATTAAGCTTTTATCTTAAAGAGGCTGTAAAATAACAGTTTGTATCAAACTAATTGGTGGTATTAAGTTGCTATTAACTGTTATTATGATCAATTTAGTATAATTAAATCCACTGTGTTCAATTACATTGTTAGAAAAAAGCAGTTGCTTATTCTCTTGTATTGTGTTTGCATGGCAAGGTTTTGGTAGCAGGGGTGCTGCAGAGGTGGCTTCTGTGAGAAGCTGCCAGAATCTTCCCCCATGTTCGACAGAGCCAATGCCAGCCGGCTCCAAGACGGACCCGCCGCTGGCCAAGGCTGAGCCCATCAGTGACAGCAGTAGCACCTCTGTGATAACATAATTAAGAAGGGGGAAAAGTTGCTGCGCAACAGCAACTGTAGCTGGAGAGAGGAGTGAGAATATGTGAGAGAAACAACCCTGCAGACACCAAGGTCAGTGAAGAAGGAGGGAGGGGAAGAAGGTGCACCAGGCGCACAGATTCCCCTGCAGCCCGTGGTGAAGACCATGGTGAGGCAGGCTGTCCCCCTGCAGCCCATGGACATTAACAGTGGTGCAGATATCTACCTGCAGTCTGTGGAGGACCCTACGCCAGAGCAGGTGGATGAGCCCAAAGGAGGTTCTGACCCCATGGGAAGCCCTCACTGGAGCAGGCTTCTGGCAGGACCTGTGACCCTGTAGAGAGAGGACCCCAGGCTGGAGCAGTCTGTTCCTGAAGGACTGCACCCCGTGGAAAGGACCCATGCTGGAGCAGTTTGTGAAGAACCACAGCCTGTGGGAAGGACTCATGTTGGAGAAGTTCGTGGAGAACTGTCTCCCAGGGGAGATTTCCCCGAGTAGAGTCTGTTTTGCCTGTGACAGTAATTGGCGAATGATCTCTCCCTGTCCTTGTGTTGACCCATGAGCCTTTTGTTATATTTTCTCTCCCACGTCCAACTGTGGATGGGGAGTGACAGTACAACACTGGTGGGCATCTGTCATTCAGCCGGGGTGAACCCCCCACATCTCTGTTGACTAATCTGAAGTTTATGAAAAATAGACACTCTTTGTGGAATATAAAAAACATGCATAACATATTGAGCTTTGATTTCATAGAGGCTTTTCATTCCAATTAAGATTTTTTATGTTGCATTGATGCAAGATAAAATAATGTTATTTAGCTGCAAATAAATAATCTTTTGTTTTATTAGAAGATTTGATCAGTCAAGTTTTTTTTGTATACTGAGATAGATATGCAAAACGAAAGTCTACTTTCATTATTCTCAATTTCTGGAAACTAATTGCAAGATCTGAAAATATTAACGCAAAGTTTCTCTATCATCATTTCTAGGTTCTGTCCATTTCCACTATTCTTTCTCTGTGAAATCTTAGTTCTTGCTGAATGAATAAAAAGCACTTGTAGAGACTTCAGAATAGCAAAGGGTATTCTGACATGTCTGGCAATGCAGAACTGAGATCTTTACTACACAGTGTTATAAAGGACTAAGCTCATGTAACATCAGCAGTATAACGGCATGATTCTTTTCAGAAAGAAAGCTTGTTTCTGAAAGAAAGTTAAATTGCTCATTTTTAGACAAGCTTTAAGCTAATATTTTAGAAAAATTCTGAAAGTGGAGGACTGTGAACATATACAGTAGATGTAGTGGAGCCCGGATCATCTCACTGGCATTTTTTATACACCTATAGGTATGGTTTGGCTGGCAATTTAGGTAAAGGACTAAGTTCCAGCCTTTATTCCATGGGCATTCATATGTTCCTCCTCCCCTCTTCACATAGCAATTTGCATTAAGGAAATCATTCAACTGAAGACAAAAAAAAAAGGTATATATTTTTATCTGGATCAGTTCTCTGTAAGAGATCTGGCCACATGAGGTGGTAGCCGAATAAAAAAAAAAAAAAAAGGAAGAGAGGGAGAACAAAGCAGCTTGAACAGGGAAAAAACAACCACATCTCCCTGAGGCCACAAGTCCCTTTGAAAGGACTCTGAATTGTTCCCCTTTTGTTGAAATGATTTCTCTGAAAAGACATAACAGGATCCCCCTCTTTAAAGATGGACTTTATTTAGAGCACAAGATAACCAGATTTTTAAAAAGTAACTTTTTAAATAATGAAAATGTAGAAATAAGTGTGATAGATTAAATAAAAGTCTTGAAAGCAAATTTATTCTCTAACTTGAATGAATTCTTTGCTATATACTGTTGGTGCTGAACAAAATCTCCTTCCTTCCATGATCTTACAAGGCTCACCTTATTGCTTGCTCCTTACAGCAGGCAGACTCTGGGTTTTTATTTTTCCAGGATTTTCCCAGTCTGCGCTGTTGCTGCAGACTCTCTGCAAGCTCCATCCTGTCCTTCAGGAAGACAAAGCTTATTTGCTTTCAGAAGAGGAGCAATCTCCCTGCCTCCAGATGACTCTGACTGAAAAGGAATCATGTGGGATAAAGCAGAAAGACAGCTTGCTTCTTGCTAAGTAGGAGTTACAGCGTACAGGATTCACACAGAGCTGTCTGAATAAACAAGACGGTTATACTGCTTGTCTCCTCTCTGCATATCCCTCCTTCTTCACTGAGAAAAGGATGCCTTGCATCATCTTTCAAAAACTCATGCCGCCTCGTATCTGCCTCAGTGCAATGATTTTCATAAAACTTATGCCTTCAGGCTGCTGGATGCAATGTGCAGTGCCTAACAGCATTTTTCTCACAGTACAGAACCGGCTAATTATTTTTGTTTCTCCATTCTCTGGGACATCTCTCAAATAGCGGAGCTTGAGTTTTGTGGTGAAACGATATCTAGCAGGTAAAAAAAGAAAACCTTGAGGCGAGAGTGAATTACACCTCTCAGATGCCTGCCACTACTTGTTCAGATAGTCAGGGTCACCTATCTGAGACACAGGGTTAGCAGGGTCAGAAAGGAATCTTCACCCAGCTTTTATTTTCAGCGTTTCACTGAAGTACTGGCTGGGGTTTGCCAGCAGGAATCAATTGGATATAGAAATTCATGACCAATACTGTGGGTTTAGGAAGAAGTGACCATAGTAGAATGTATCTTAGGAAAGTATCTTAGAAATGGTTTGATTTAACTGAAGTCTGTGGCTTTCTGAACAGAATATTGATCATTTATGACATAAAGGAGGTCAACTTAGTGGTTCCTTGGTGGTCAAATGAGTGGTCTCTTCTGGCCTGAAACTCTAAACCCAAGAAATTTTAGAAATTTTATCTTAGATAAAAATGGTAGCCTGTGGTATCTTATTCTGTACTATTCAAATGATGTGACATGCTCATCCATAGAGGGGAAAAGAAGTTCTATAAAATAGTCTTTAAATCCTACACTGTTTTTTTTTTTCCCTAAGCTCCCTTTGTGATATTTGGTGTATTTACTCTTAATTCATATGTATATATTGTATAGAATATATTGACATCACTTGAAAACATGAGAACTTGAAATCACTTTGTTTAGGAAGTCAAAGGGCTCAGCATTATTTTAAGTGTATAAAGGAAACTAATGGATTGGTTTTATTATATATGTTAGGTCTGCCTTCCAAATAACAAAAATCATTCGGAAATAGGATATTGTTACGTTCTATTACTTTTTATAAGGAAAAAAATATTTCAAATGTATAAAAGATGTCAGTCAATGTTGTAACTACTTTGTTTTAAAGATTTTCAATTTGGGCTATTCTGAGAATAAAATTATGAACAGTCTGGGAAATTAATAATGTGAAGAATGGAGTTAAGAGTTACAGTATAGATCACATGGGATAGAACAGGATTTAAATATGCTTAAACAGAGAACCAGCTAAGGACATGGCCTGAGGAAAAGCCTCTGGCAAATACATAAATTGTTGAGACAGTATCTCTAAAAGTTATGGAATTAAGTGATATGCAGCAGTCAGTAAAAGAGGGCATGTTGTTTCTTTGGTTTTTCTATTGAAGACAGAGAGAGAGGCAACTGTAAGTAAGGAAAAAATTAACAGTTTGTGAATCTAGAAATAAAAATACAGTTTTGCTTTTCACAATAATGACACTTCAAAGAATAGATAATAGTTTTGGTAAAGTAGTTCCACTACTGAAGTTTGAGATGTTCTCTTTTTGAGAAAAAAAAATAAGTTAAACTAACTGGTACTTTGAAAATACCTAAGATTAGTAGAAGATAAATGCATTGATACACTCTATATGAAACTAATTTCTGGTGTTTGTACACAAAAATAACCGTTAGCAACAGAAATCAATGCTTACTCACAAAGCAAACTGAGTAAGTATAATTTCATTGTTTGCCTATCGCTTTCCTTAATAGTTCTTCAGCAACAGGTATCATCAATGCATTCTCAGTATTCAACCTATGTATAGTCCAATTTGCTTATCTATTATTGTTTAACTGTAATGATGATTTTTAGTGAGATGCTGTATTTGTATTTACATCGCTATTCCTTTCTAGCAGCTGCAAAGTCATTATTTCCATAGTGCTCTAGGTCATTAAAAAGGGAGGTTTATGTTCTTGGACAAAAAAATAGTATAATCTGAAAACCATTATTGACTGAACATTTATTCTTAAGAAGCATTGCCATTTATTTTGAACACTTGACCTCCAAATCGAAAGATACATTAAGCTACTTTTAAATCATCAAGTATTTATGAGATAAAGTAATGAATAAAATTAGTCACAGGAGGGAATGTTATTAGCCCAGCTCCCCTTCTACTTATCTGTGAAAGGATTAAAATCAAATTAATTCTCTCTAAATGTACTGTGCAGGTTAGTAGAATGAACTGGAAAACACATAAAGATCTATTCTGACTAGCAAGATTTCTAAACTTTTCCTCTATTTAGTATTTTTTTATTCATATTTGGTTTTAATCTCACAGTTCATAAATCAGAATCTCCTTTGATTCTCTTGCTTCAATGCAGCATTGCCATTTCTGTGGCACTGTCACGCTCTGCTAGTGGGCAGTAATAGTGTCACTGTGTAACAAAAATCTTCAGCACCTAGAAGTTAGTCTTCCACTTTTTAAGCTACTTGTGCCAATAGCCACTGTTTATTGTTGCAAAGTCAGTATCTTTTTCCTTTCAGATGTATTCCAGAATACCCTTTTTGGGGGATATTCTTCACTTCCTGTTCATCTGTGTGACAGTCACTGTAAGTTAAACTTCTTTATCTCTGTCCAAAATACCAAGCCAAAACACAAAAGAATACTTCAAATTTTCTTGATACTTTATGATCAAATCACTCCTGTTTTCCACCTTAAAATCCAGGTCTTGACGTTAGTATCATTATTTCAAATTTTCATAGTTTTTGTTCTGTTTTAAGTAAAAATGCCTCCACATCTAAACTGTATTCTCAGATCAGTTTGTTTTCATTGACTTAGCCTCCCTGCGATGGATACTGGACAGTAAGTAGTACATATACCTTAATTAGGAATCAAGATACAGTGGAATTTAGGAAACAAGAAATGTAATTTTATTACCAGTGTTAATAAATCATAAATAAATTGGACTAAATGTAATAAACTGGACTTTTTCCAAGTAAGACCATTGAGCTGGTAAAAGTTTCAGACTATACAAAAATCAGAAATTATGAGATAAATCATCACTCGTGTTGTATTCCATACACTCCTAGTTTTGCACTAGGCACTTTAGGAGGGATTGAATAAAAGACCAACGCAGCCGTAGCTAGGACAGTATGTTTGTGAGGACCCTATCAGTGGCCAGTTTAAGAGGTCCAACGACTTCCTTATTATTACAAAATAATTTGTATTGGTAATAAATTTAAATCAGGCTTAATGCTGGGTACTTCCAAGTACTTCAACAAATGTCTTGCAGCTGGTGCAAGTCCATTGATAGCTTCCTTGGGAGAGGCCCAGAAAATGCACCTGGGGAGGTTTAGACTGGATATTAGGAACAATTTTTACCCTGAAAGGGTTATTAAGCATTGGAACAGGCTGCCCAGGAAGTGGTTGAGGCACCATCCCTGAAGGTATTTAAAAGATGGGTAGACATAGTGCTTAGCGACATGGTTTAGTGGTGGTTTTTGTCAGTGTTAGGTTGATGGTTGGACTAGATGATCTGAAAGGTCCCTTCCAACCTAGGCAGTTCTACGATTCCGTGATTCTATGAAAAGAGCATGAAGCTATCTTATACCAAGAATAGACTTCTTATGGCACCGTATAAATATTGAATACACTTCTACTCTAATTACGTAACAGACATTGCTATTAATATCTTGTGGCTTCCACTGTTTTTTTGAGGACATGGCCCATTAAACATGTTTTCATTAAGCAGAGTAGATGGCATTCACACAGTACATGAAACAACAGATGGATAACCTCTTCACCTATACGCTGTTACGTTAAAAATCAAGGCCAGTGTTTGGCACCTTTGTGATAAAATAAAAATAGGAATTTAAAATAAAAGTTAAAAACAAACCCCAAACAAACAGAGAAGCATCTGCAGTTTTTTCTAATCACTTTATCTATCATCTGCTTATCTTCCCTGCTTGAAAGCCCTAGGGAAAATCTGAGCTTTGTAGCATATTCTGAAGGATAATAAATACAGAATATTTTGCACCATATGGATTATCTCAGGCCTTCATAAAAAGCTATCAAAACCAAGCAATATACAAGCGCCAGAGTGAGCATATGTTGCATTATGGCATGATTAGAAAGATCTTTTTCTGACTAGAGGAGTCAGAAAACATCTACATCTCAAAACCAAGACAATCAATCACCAAAAGTCCTATAGTTAACTAGTACAAACTTCAAATTATAAACATTATGAGTTAAAGGAGAAGAATAATGCACTCTTTAAAACAGCAAATTGCCACATTTTGCAGTTGGTTTCTAGACTGATGAAGCATCTACACCAGTTGTCTAACATTAATGGTCACGGTCGACTGATAAAAAAAGTTCAAAGTGGACAGGTTTATTCTAAAGAAAGAAGCTGTATTGGTGACATCTACTGCATAATCAATTTATAAATTGATAGGTTTGCTAAAACAATTGACAATTGTGATCTGAGATTAAAAGTAAAATAAAAAATGTTTTTTTTATTTAATCAATGAAATTAAGACACTATTATTATCACTACTGAAATGGATCACAGTAGACTAAGAGAAGGACAAATTTCTAATACTGCTGCTGCAGTTTGGCCTGTCTCTGCAATACATGTTATTTTAACAACTTGTTTTGATGACGAAGATTGAAGAAGATAAATCTTAAAGCAGTTAATGAAGACAGTTTTATAAGGGCTGGAACGAGAATATTCTGGTTAAGCACCCCCTGCATTGCCCGTAAGGTAACTATCTCCACAACAAAACCAAACGTGTAAACCTCCCAGTGCTCGAGTCCCTTTAATATTTCATTCCCTTCATAATACCCTGCAGAAATCTAATCCCTGTGGGATATTGCCCATATCCATTTTTCACTGTAGCTCTTTTACTTCGCTGGTAACATTCTTAAGAAAACCAAAGCCATACAATCAGATACATGCGCAAAACAGCTGCAATGATTTTCATTAACAGCTAAACTTAGTAAACAAGTCTTAGTACTGGCTCACACATAAACCAGAATTCTCAGGCACTGCTCTGAGGCAAACCTTGACAAGGTGTTGTTTTTAGCGGCCAAGGCCATAAAGACTAATCTGATGCAAAAAGTTATATCCTACCCGAAATTATCAAGCTATCCAAAATCTTGATGCAAATCCAGTCCTCTTATTATATCCAATTTTATTAAATTGTTACAATTGTTGTAGCCACAATATTCCATCATCATGAAAAATACGTGTCAGCGATGCTGCTATTTTACTATCAGCGCGAGTATTCCGGTGACCTATGAGAACTGGATATAGTACAGTGTCTGACAGTAATATGCACGTTTATTTGCAAACATTAAAAGGTGTGACATTTCTTTTATTCACACCAGGAATGATTTCTGTGGGATAAAGGAAGCAGTAAAATGTTCACCTGTAAGCAGAAAAAGGAAGATATTATCACTATCTAATTTCCCCTATATTTCAACTTGTATTACACAACAGTCACTACTTTTAAGTCTATTTCTTTCACTTAATATGATATTGTAGAGGCAGTATATTCTTTGCAGATGGCTTATCATCAGTAGCTGAAATGCATTGCTTTTCGTGAATTTGAAGGATAAAAATCTTTTATATCACAGGGACACATCAGAAGGGCTTCAAACAGTTAGGAATATTTGAAGTAATTAGAATGAGCAGTTTCTTCCAATTAACTAGTACAAAACCATATTTTTTTTTTTATTACCCATGATGTCTATTCATAATACTTAACACCTGCAGAACAAAGAAAATCCCACACTGTGGATATCCACGATGTTATAGTATTCGGTATCTCCTACACTCCCATCCTGACTTTGCCAACTTCCCAGATAGCATTGTTCACAACTTAAGTTACTTATCTCACTGCAAATCAGTTCTGTGAAGATTGTAAACAATGTTTGCAAAGCTCTAAACAGCTGCTGAATAAGCTATGGCAATTTTTCTCTGCTGAGTTCCTCTGGTTAGGCAAAAACTCTGGTGAGTCATTTTAAGTTTTACTCTGTTGCATTATACCAAAGTTGCTTAAATTAAATTTTAACTTCATAAAACAAGTAACACACATACTTCAAGAGTGACTTTATCAAATCTAATTCTCAACAATATATATTTAATTGTTAATACAGAAAAGAGTGTGTAAAGCAGTGGTTATTAGACTTTTCTGTACAGCATATACATTTTCTTCACTAACTCAAGCACATGTGAAGATGCACTAGATGAAAATAAGAAGCAACTTCTAACAAAATGCTTCTGACTCTGCGCCATTAAGATTTTAAATCTTAGAAAAATGTCCAAACCCATTTCCAGTCTACTAAAGTGAGCAGAGTGATTAATAATTGCTTGCTAATTAGTCTGAATCCCATAAATGGTATGCATTCTTTCTCTTTCAACAGCAAAAATCAGTGTGGCCCATCTTACCTGAGCTGTCCTGAAATAATTACCATTCTCTGCAAATGAAAGAAGATAACTTTTTCTTCTTTCCTTTTTAGGCTCCAAAGGAATAGCAGAAATAGAAATCGGGTTGTTTTTCTCTCCAGCTATTGACACAGTCTGATTTATAGATTCAAGTTATTTTCTGCTCCATGGGGTTGGGGGAAAATGCATAAAATACGTGCACTCACATCATGGTAGCTAATGCATCCCTGAGTAATGTCAATGACATGGCAGTTCTAATGCTCTGGCACCAGGGGAAAGGACGTTTTCTTTGAAGTTGCTACAGTACTGAGAGTTCAGGCATCCACGTTACCTTCGGGATCTTAAATCTTTCTTAAAATGAACAAAAAAGGGCTAACAATAGAATTCTAATGGATTAAACTCACTAACAAACTAAAAATTTTATGCCTCCTGTCCTTATCCACTTTCTCTGTGTCACTTGGGATTTTTTAGACTTCTTTGATATTCTTCCTCAGTTGTCTTTAATAGACTTGCAAAGTCCTTGATTATTTAGTCCCCGTTCACACAGAAGCTGCTTAATGCCTTTATCATCTTTGTATCTCCTCTCTAAAAATATTCTAATTCTACTGTCTCTATTTTGAGATTGAGAGGGAGTCACAAGCAGAGAAATAAACAGAACTGCCTATGTTATTCAAGATTTTAGAGAATCCCACTTTTATCAGTGCCATAGGGATGTCTTCTATTTCTTCCTGATCAGACAAATGCTTACACTTGCTTTTAGCTTCCATTAGCATGCTTTGGTTTTATGTTATTCCCTTTTTGGGTGATAAGCACAACCGCAGTGAATTACTGGCTTTTGCTCCTTGCATTATTCTGCCTTGTCTTACCCTGCGGTCTGGATCTTGGGCCTGGTTTACCATGTTGGAAAAAAATATGACAGGAATGATAGCTGAAATGCAGCAACAAAGTGTTGTCCTTCTCACTACTACTCACTGCCACATCTGAGGCAGCAAGGCACAATATAATGGATACAACGGATACAGTCACCACTACAGTTTCCCACAGGGAAAGGGTCCGGTTGTAGTTGTCCTGCAAGGGTGCTATGTTTGGACAGATACAGCTATGAAAGGCTTAGTCTAGTAATAGTCTTTTGTTCCTTCTGTACTCCACCACAAACTTTTTGCCATTTACTCCTGAGAGACAAACAAGACAACTAGCTCTCTTTCGTCTCGCTGGACTAGAGGACACGGACCTATTTTAATCTGTCTAATAGGAACTAGGCACCTGGAGAACTCTCATGCTTAATTTTCCCATTAAATGAAACTAAAACTTTCTCTTCCAAGTTCTTAAAAGTCTGTGGATTCTAACAGCACAGACATTTGGTCATTAGATACATTTATGTACATTTGCCTGGTTAAAAAAATCCCAACAAAATACATGCTGGTCACCATTGCCTCTGTGAAAATAATCTTTTTTTCACAGGTATTTGAAAAGGATCCACTTTTTATGACTGATCCAGATTCCCAGTTCAACTTAGTAATAAGATTAGTGCAACTAGCTAATCTATAACTGATGTCTGAACTTTGTTTAGACAGCTGTTCTAGAACAGTTCTCAACTAAACCAAAAACTGACTCGTTCTATCTGACTTTTTTTTTTTAAGCACAGATGTCCTCCTGTCAAAATCAAGTACAGTTGATTTTGCTAGGTCGATAATTTGGTAGGTCAGAATTACTTTGTTTAGCTTCACAATACAAGGGAGTCACCAATGAGTTTGATTACAAGGTCTGCTGCACTTTGGTTTTCTCCACATCTATTTCCAGACAACACTAGATGCTTTTTTTTCCCCCCTTGATTGCCTGCAAGATAACCAAATGTAATTGCTTTGGTCAGCCTTCTTGTGGATTCTTACAATGGTGTGTATATATGTTACTCCAAAACATGTATTTACCTTTCCCATTACATTGCCATGACAGGAAACAAACATAATCCGGAAACAAAGAACATGGAAAACCTACTACCTACCTCATTCTTCTTTCATTTTATCCTCCTTCGGTTGAAAGTATTGTTACTCTTACAGGAGTAATATATCATATTATGAGTTACAAGTCAGTGACAGCAACAACAGTCATGGCACTACTTCTGCCTATCTATCTGTTTTCCAAGGTTTTTCCATTAGTCACATTCTCACTGTTGGGAATTCAACTATTTCCTGGACTAAGCAGCTTGGACCTACTGCAGAGTGGCTTCCCTGTCTGACTGTTTATGTTTGCTATAATACATGGTAATACATGATTTCAATGAGAATAATTTTTTTTCCATTAAGCACATCAGTGATGTGACGAGCACTGTCCAACTGTACTATAGTTGTAAGCATTCTTTTCCAAGGATGTGTTATAGTCCACACTGCCATAACATGATTTTATTGCACACACTCAGGTATCGCTCATAGCTAATGAGATACAATATCATTGGAGTTTACTAACTATCCAACCTAGGTGATCTTCAAACCAATTATAAATACAGACAACGGTAAAATATAAAGCTTACCTAATTTGCACTTTGTACCACTGTCCATCATCCACTCTTGCAGTAGTAGTGATGTTATTGACTTTTGCTGCTTCATCACATAAAAACCGGTACTAGAAAGTAGGAAAGATGCTTTTATTACGTAATTTCTAATAATTAAACAGTTACAGGCTTAGAAACTTGAATTTAAAAATAACAAGTGGTTTCATAAAACCCTGAAGGTTATCACGTGCATCAAGGAAAACTAATGTTTCATTAAAGGCCTGGATCAAGAAATCTATTGTACCAGAAATATACAAGCATACATATATGCTTCCTAGCCTGCACAAAAATACTTTAATCTTTGTGTATTGTACAATCAGATATTATGGGACTGATTTGCAAAGAAGTTGACCATCTGCAACTCAGCTGAAATTAACATTGGCCACGGGTGAATTTTACTTACCATTTTATGGCCTCCTTACACTTCCAAACACGTAATGTAGCATGCAGGCTTGAGCATTTTGGAACACCATTTAATGTCCTATACTAATGTGAACAAGCACTTGATTTCATGGTTTGTCTACTTGTAATTGTAGCTTGATTGTGAGCTTAGAACCATTTGTTCATTGGGCTTTAAATCTACATTTAATTGACCGGCTTTGTGAATGATTAAGTGAATTCAATTAGTTTTAACATGGCACACTGGGATCTCTGAATAGATTTTTGTCAATTAAAGTACTTTCATATTTTATGGTGCTTATGATATGTTAGAAAAATATTTTTCTGCATCATTACTTCACCATGAATACAAGTAAGATGGACTTAAAGCCGTCAACGTTTTCTAAACCGTGGATAACTTCCTGCTCCTGACTAATCTTGTTTGTTCTGGATAAAGATAGTCACAATATAATAAAACATAGTAAATCACAATATATATAAAAAAAAAAAAAAGTAGTAAAAGGTTTTCTTCTTTTTCTGTTTATCTGCAATTTATATAACTTTTTAGTATGATCATGCTCTTTAAACACAAAGGCAAATGTAACTTGAATATGTTCCTAACAGTCATTTCAAAATCCGTGTAGAAGAATATAATTACAGCCAGACTTTTTGAAAATTTTAACAGGAAAATGGGAGATCCATTATGAGAAAAGTAACTTCTCTTTTACTATCTATTTATAGCCTCTTTGATATCTGCCCATCTCTTCATAAAGCTCAAGCTTTATCTCTTCCTCAGAACTAAGGAATAATTTGCCAAAGGTAAAGATATACTGGGATACACACTTTACTCCTTATATACAAATGTATTCCTATTTAGTTGTCCATGAAAGCCAAGCAAATGTTTTTTGGGATCCTGTGGAACTGTGAATTAACATGATAGACCAAGTAAAAGGTTTCTACTCAGAGCCATACGATAACAAAGACACACTATTCCCTCATGCAGTAAATTTTCCTGTGACAATTCACTCAATTCCACAGCATCCCTTGTAACAACTTTAATGAACTTACACGTGAGGAGGTTCAGTAGGCTTAGCCTTTGTATATAAAATAGAATACCTTAATTCATACCAGTTGTAAAGACAAAATCTACATTCTATATTTCTGTCTTTTAATACGTACTTTTTATGAGAGCTATTCCAATTATAATCACTATTGAATTCTCCTCAAGCATCACCTCTTGTGTGACATATTAATTTTATTAGCCATGAATTTTCTCTTACAGATAGCAAACTTAACAACAATTTTTCTTAAAATACAAAAGAATTCCAAGACTCTGTATCTCTATCTACTATCTTCTACAGCAGGAAACAAACAAAAAAATATTAGAACTTTTACAGATCCTAGATTTTACTTACTTCTCCTTCAGTGGGAAATTTTGATGCCTTACCTGTAAGGTGCCATGTTTGATGAAAAGCTGAATTAAAAAATGTCCTATTGTTTCTGGGCTCTGTTCAATATACAGGAGGAGTCCATGAGAATTATAGGTCTTAAATTCCAAGTTGATGAAGTTTTGCGTGTTCAAATGCAAGCCTTGAAATTCCAGGTAAGAATCACCATAATAGCGAGCGTAACTAAAATCTGTAAATAGAATTTTGAGAGATATCAGGATACAAAGACATTTTCCTTCACCCGCTGCTTTCTTATTCTGCTAATGGTAGCAAAGATATAGGATGCTCTTTTACTTCTGTCAAGGAGACAGAGATGAATCTGAAAATTGATGTTAGCCTTCTTCTGTCAAAGGCTAATGCTGAGAATTTGTAAAACTAGACATAAAGGTTTAGATCAAATTATATTAAGCAGACAACTAGGATAAATGCCTGAAGGAAAAGGCTATGAAGATTACAGCACTTGGAACATATCTGGCAGCTTTGGCTCCCTGTAAGTCAAGAAGAGTTTTTTTCAAAGTTAGGCATTCACATAGTTTTTGATGCAAGAATTAATGACTTTGAAGTCTTTGCAGAAACAACACAGTATGGAAACGGAGAAAGACATTCCACAACCTAATTATGAAATTGCCATCTTAATCAAATATGTTAACTATTTCTGTCAAAAACAAACAATGGAATGTTGCTGGGGTGAAAGCTAAAAATTTCCCTTCTGACTACATCTAGCTTGTCTGATTTATCTAGACTCCTCTTCACCTCCAGCACCTGGTGCCATACCTGACAAGGCAGATGCAGCTCTTATTTAAATGGAAAAAGTATGTGAATAGATGGCTCCAAGCCTATCAGATGACAGAAAAGTACACAAAAAATGGGCTTCTTTGTTCTTCTTCTCCTCTCCTCTGACAAAAAATTGTACTTTATTCTCACTGACATTTGTGTCTTTTTGTCTTCCTATGGCCACAAATGATGCTGCCTTGCAAGACAATACACTTCATTATTCTATGGATTTGGCTTCTAATGGTTAATATATTCATGCTGCTAACCAGAAAGCTTTTTAAAGGAATCAGCTCGGTAGTAAAATTGCTGCAGTTGCTTTATGTCCATAAACATGGAAAAAGTTATTGAGAGAAAGCACTGAAGGCTATTTAGCAGGCTTCAGGTTTTTGCGAAACCCCTAGGAACATGCTACTTGAATCACAAATGGCTATATACCTTCCCACAATAGCTATTAACAAAACCCACTGTTGTGGTTTTATCTATATTCTCACATTGTTTGTAACACTACACAATCTCTTTATAGAACATAAGCTTTGCTTATAATCCTTATACTACACTTACATGCAGCTTTTTCATTTGACCTCTCAGTTGGCTTCCTAGATTGCTATTTGTCCTACAGCAGAGTGCTCATCACCCAAGCCTTTAGAAAATAAAAAATAAAAAATTGAAGCTGTATTTTATCTTTGACTCTGAATGTCTAACACTTGCTTTCCTAAGAAACAGGAAAGCCCTTTGGCCTATAAAATCCTTTCAGCTGCAGCTTGTTCCCCTGTGTACATACAGCTCTCCGCGTTTTTCTGTTTACAGGAATTCACATTAATGTCAGAATGTTAAAAGGTTTGAGACCTCACCGTAACAGTAAGCACATACACGGACAGGTCTGCAGCGCAGCCGACCGGCAAGCTTCATTAACTTTTGCCAGTACCTACTGGGTTTCTTCCATTCCAATGAGCTTCAGCTGCATCAGTTTCAGAACGGAGGCATTGAAATTTAAAACTTGAGAGCTAGACAATTCTAAGGCTTGTTTTTTAAAGGCAGGTAGAGATAAAGGTTGTCAAGCATTGGAACGGGCTGCCCAGGGAAGTGGTTGAGTCACCGTTCCTGGAGGGATTTAAAAGACGTGTAGATGTGGTGCTTAGAGACACGGTTTAGTGGTGGTTTTGGCAGTGCTAGGTTAATGGTTGGACTTCATGGTATTAAAGGTCTTTTCCAACCTAAATGATTTGAGGATTCTACGATTCTATAATAAGATGCCCATAAGCATATGCTCCTGTGGATAATGGAGCTTCTGTCTCTGGATATTTCTGTGTCTAATGCATACTCTGCATTTTGCATGGATTCAGGCACAGAGAGAATTATAATAATGCTTTTCTTCAACTGCTATTCTTTTTTGTTATGTTACACTTTGGGATAAAGCACTCCTGCTCAAGCTATCATTTTTCCCTCTTTCATGGACACATCTTTTACATCATTTACTATTCTTTTAATTAGAAATACCTTACAAAATTCAAAGAGAAGGCATCACTGCCTGTGGGAAGGACAGTCTCATGAAAAATATGAACGATTAATTTTCTATTTGGAAATTTTATTTATTTTTTATAAAGAAGAACAAATCTCTTAACAACAATATAAAACTATGGTCATAAGAAAGTTACGTTTGTTTAAAACTGGGGAATGCCAAGTGAAAAAAAGTTTTACGAAAGTGAAATGAAAAGGTCAGAGCAAGGACTGTTTCACTGGCCTGGCTAGAGACCCCTCCAGCCCAACAGCCGACTTCCAATGCCAGCCTACAGCCCAGGCTTAGGTAAACAGCGTGCAAGGAGCAACAGTCCTCCTGGGACAGCCTCTTAGCTTCCACCATAAACAGTGCTGTGCCTTCCTCAGCCAGGGGGTGTGTGTGGTCCACCACACTGGGCACCCACCCGTGCTTATCACCTGCCGTGAGTCTGGCTGGCAGGCAGGTCAAAGACATAAGTGGCTGCCTGGAGTCCTGCCCCACCAATGGCTATGCCAATGGCTGGCCCATGCGCCACGGCCCCCTCTCAACCCCTCGCTGCTGCTTGTAGACTGCTGCCAGTCTGACCTGGTATCTCTGGGCTTATTTCTTTACTTTCTGAGGAATGTGGGAAATACATGGACATAAAGTAAATTTTATTAGAATTACTTTTATCTTGAAGTTGACTACTGAAAAAAAGGGAGATTTTTATAACCAGTGTTTCTTAGTGGTAAAGCTGCTTAGTGGGAGTTCCATTTATAGCTGGAATTCATATCTTCAGTAAAATATTACTGTACTGCACCTTGGAGAAGATTTTCAAACAATGTCTCTAACTATATAACTAATTATAGTTAAATGTTTTGTCAAAACTGCAGTGTATTCAACCTTTGCACTTAATACCAATAAATGATTGCAAATGCTAAACTGCTGTTTACACTTCCTTCAGTCACTATTTTTACTGTATAATTGTATTTGTACCTGGATCACTGTTATAGTGAGAATTCACTTTTTTCAGGTACGCACTACCTTCTCCTATAGGAATGCACAGTGTTAATGATGTGATCTGATTGCATTCCACCCACCGCTGAAAGTTCCCACATGCAAAAAAAAAAAAAGCTTCAAGTGAGGAAAAACAATTGCCATGACAGAGCAAGGGTCCAGCATGATGTTCATGCTGAAGATGAGAAGCCTTCAGGGAAGGTTGGAGGGGGACCTAACAGCAGCCTCTCAGTACTTTCAAGGAGGTTATTGAGGGGACAGTCAGGCTCTTTTTAGAGAGGAATGTCAGGAGGATAAGAGAAAATGGTCTTAAATTGAAACAGGTAACTTAGCATAGTAGAAACCTTCTTGCTGGGCTAACTATAAAGAATTCATACCTTCCTGGTTTTGTGAATTCTGACAGAATATAAAAGCAGGATGAATGGGTAAGATTAGTCATATGATGCCTTTTTTTTTTTTACCTTTTTTTAGAGCCTCCTGTCTCAGGTGGCCTACGCATGTTGCAGTGTTTTTTCTTTACTCTTAATATGTTGAAAGTAACTCAGCTTTCATTTTCTTTACACGTCTATGTTTTATCTCCAAAAACTGCATTTCTTCGAGGTTTCAAGTTTAACGAGTCATATCAGCCAGTCTCTTTGGCATTCTAAAATAAGGTCAATCATTCCAGTGAGTCCTGGAGGGCAACCATGGCAAAATAACCCATACGTTTTATTCTTTATTCCCTCAAATACAATAACCTACATCATATTTGTAATCAGTATTTAAAAGGGTTTAGTTTATTTTCAAATAAGCCTCATGTCCTTCCATATGTTTTATTTAGTCTTTTCAGCTGAAACACCTTAGACAGAGCAAAACAATGATCTTCAACCATTATTTCTATTTCCAGATGCAATGCTGTTTCGCTGTGATATGCCTCACCTTTGGTTCCACGTAACGTACCCACAGAAACCTATTTTTTTATGCTGTCAAAGAAGTCTGTGCTGCATGACTAGCAGAGAATTATAGTTATGTTTTTCTCTCAAAGTTGAAATGTTCTCTAATGTGGCATGCTAGACAACAATAAAGCGTGGTTAACATCCCGAACTGTTGCCAGTGCAGCCCACAAGCAGCTTTCAAGCAAAGAAAAACAACGGTTATGAATAAACCCTCTTTACTGTTCCTTTGTTATGCTTACACAGAGCTACAGGTTTGAGTACACTGCGAAATTCTTCTGAAAGAAAAACAAGGCTGTTTTAGAGCTCCTATAATTCACAATGTCTACACTTCTAACACTTCTAACTATAATACACACTGTCTACAAGTGTAGCCTAAACATACACGTACACGCATGCACAAACACATACGTAGAATACAGATGCTTTAAAAAGATAGAAAATCATATCCTAAACCCCATGAAGCTCCTTCCCTTTTCCTGCAATTGATGTGTATCTTTCCGTTCCTCACACAGGCATCAGTCACGCCTGTTGATCCATGTTTTGATTCTTAACTCGTTCATAGAATCATGTTCAAAAGTCAGTCTGAGATGCTGCTGGTAGTGAGATCTGCACTTACCCTCCCTGCTCACCCCATAAAGGTGACAATTGGTTGCATTTTCTATAAATTTTCAGTTCTCCCTTTCATTCTGTATGAGAGTTATAAAATACAGTTGGAAAAAACAAACAAACAAAAATTATTCATACAAGATTTTCTTACACAATACATTTTTCAAGTTATTTTTCAAAAAAGATATATGTGCACAAACAGTACAGATCTTTAGAAAGCATGGAGGTATAAGGAAGCCAAGACTACAATAGAGATTGAAAATCAAGAGATTTCTAATCACACAAGTAGCATCATTCTGTAATATAGACTTATTTTATGGGAAGTGGAAGTAAAATCCCTTTTTAAAAATGTAAATAATTTCTTTTGGATACTGTGGGGAAAATGGGCACGATTTTTTTTTATATCCAAGGATAACAGTAGGTTATATTCACAGTAATAATTTCCATGTTCTATATAATTTGATATATATAAGTAATACATATCAAATTTCTGTATGTATAAAATACATAAACAACAGACTTTTTTAAATCTCTTGGGCAGGGTGAAAAGAGTTTCTTTTAAACTATTCTAATTATTTTTGCTTAGAAAACTCACTGAACACCAGCAAATAGCTCTGTTTTTGTCCCTTTTCTATAACTCATATGGGCCAAAAAGAGGTTCTGGAGAGCTCCCCATGGAAAAGAAGGACTGGAACGCTGGGCTGTGCCCAGCATTGTGGACTATGCCTCTCACTGGCATATGGTATGTGCCAGTAAAACATTTGTGCTCCAACAATCTTTCAAAAGTATAACTTAAATGAGTCCGTTTCAAACAAATTAGAAATCAGATGTACCATTTTTTCCCCAGGTATAACAGTTTGGAGAGCTCTAATGCTTGTACCTTTATTCATGAATGCAAAGAATTCCTGAATTACTTGGAAATTATTTTAGGATGACTGATACTCAATTGTAATGCCTAAAACGAAGCTCCCAATTGCTGTTGATTTCCATTCTGATTTTCATTGATGTTTGCATTCTGACAGCCAAACTGATGGCCATTTACAGATATTCAGGTCAGCACTTTTGATTCAACATCTTTCCAGAATCGCCTAGTGCAGGTAAACTGTGGCTGTGCTCTACCTTGCCATAACAATTATAACTACACTGTATTTCTGGAAACAATTACTTGCTATTCATGTAGGTAGTATATACGTGTATTTCAATACCTTAAAGCTCCATATTTATTAGCAGTTAATCTACAATCTCTGGTTTTCCTGTCCCCTCTTCCTTATACTTGCTGAATTTGAAGAACACCATGCTCATGTAATGTGACCTTTTTCTACCGCTGTTACTTGCCTGTGAGCAATGCTTTAATTGCCAGTTTTGCCTACTTCCTTTCAGATGTCAAATTCCCTCTGCCTCTTTTGCACTCAGACGTCTATCAGGGCCCACTAGAATGTCTTTTCCTGGGTTTAGCAAAACCTTGCTGGGGCCCTGTGCCAGAGCATCTTTTGGTATATTCCAGTGATGTTTAAATTAGACTGACAGAAATGTCTTCTCTAAAAGTATGACTACAGAAAATTGCTTTACAAGACATGTCAACTGGCCCAATGGACCTGAAAATCTTTACGGTTTTCTTGTCTTTGCATTTACCACTGAGACGGTCATATTAAATGCTTCTCCTGCTACCATCACTGCTGAACGAATCCCACCAATAATTCAACCAGAAAATACAAGTGCGCTACATAATGGAAAAACTGCTGATATTGAGAAAAATTTAGGATAAGATATAAGTAATACAGCTTAACCAAGTTCAAGGTTTATAAGAATGAGAGTATAATAAAAACCTTGAGGCATTTATTCTGTTGGGTTCTAATAATAAAACTACTGAAAATGTCTACAGATGAAGAGGAGTATGACAATCCTGGAAGTTTCAAGCATTTCTGTTTTAATTTGGTATTCTGCTCACGCATTCTTTGAAAAAGTATTTTTCTGTTTACAAATAAACACTCAATACATTTTCTAGAAAAGTTCGTACCTACAGCAAGTGCAGTGAATGCTACATGCTTATATTTATATTGCTATGGAATAGTGGAATTGTCTGTTTTTTTCTTATAAGTGCACATAAAATAGTAAATAAATTAGTTGATTACAGTACACTTAAAAATTTCCCTTCATCTTTTCACACATATATTGACTGCAGAGAACTGAGAAGACGGTAAGTCTTGGCCCCTCCTTGAACTCAGGGAAAAGGGGGGCAGAGTCTTCTAGCAGTATTTCATTTAAATTATATAAGGCACCTGGAATGTAATTAGTGCAGGAAATTGTTTTATTATTATCATTATAGTATAAATAGTTCCTAGAACAGGATTCTGTTTCATGCTCAAGTGTGGATTTGAACATCAAATACACTGCGTGACTAAGTTTATTAATTACAATATTAGCTTAGTGAGATGAGCTGCGACTTGTGTGACTGCTGTCTGCCAGTCACACAAGAGATTTCTCAACACGTGGGCCAGCTCAACAACATACAGAAAATGGAGAGAGGTGTTAAGTTTTACTGCAATCGGCAGGTGAGTAGAAGAGATTCTCTCGCAGAAGGCATAGTATTAAAAAAAATAAATTTAAAAAATAAAAATCAGGAAAAACTCAGCTGTGTGTGGTTCTGTTTCAGCTAAAGCCTGTGTTGTTTCTTTCCCTTTTAAATGTACCATAAGGGACATAGAGAGGATCAAGTATTATTACAGCAGAAAACAGGAGCAGCTCTTACCTTGGGGATAATTTGGCCTGCTCGCAGCAGAACTTCACAAGTCTTGCTAAAATCATTCCCTTCTGACGCCCTTTCTACAAAGTGCTGGCAGGTGGCACGCAGCCAGCACCAAGCCCAGTGCCACTGCCTGCATGTTGATAACCCCCACGGCTAGAAAGCATTAGAGCTGCCACTGGGAAAGGAGCAGATGCATCCATCAGAAACGAAGCTTTTTCACTTCTACTCATAAACCAACTCGCTGTTTTCAGTCTCCTACAACTAGACTTCGAACAAACAGAACTGAACTAATTTAAACATCTTATCGACTATTTTAAAGATTACAACCAATATCAGTGGTCGCAGCATAAAATGTACATAATACGGCTTTAAAATTTCCTTTATAATACTGTAGGTCACTCCAGAAGGCAGTTGTCTCCCATTAGTAAGAATAAATACTATAGATGGGAACAGCACGATAATCAAAATCTTGCAATGCATTGCAAGAACTGCAACTATCTCCTAATACCAAATCAATCACTTAAGCAAGATTATTTTCTGAATGGAAAACAAACAAACAAAAAAATCATTGTGGAATCCAGAACAAAACAATATTTCTATCTGGCCAAATCAACTGGTAGAAGGGATGAATTTTTAAAGTTTTTTTCATGGTGTTTTGTTTTTTTCTAATGCAGTCAAAAAAACACCATGCATGGGCATGTTGCTTGAAAGTGGCACCCACAATAACATTGTATATTCTATACATTTAGTGGAGGATGCATGTATGGTATCTACTGTAGCAGAAGGACAATAGAACACTCTGAATAATTTGCTCTTGTTACAGATCCAAATCTTCACAGATCCAACATTTTTATTCAGCAATTCAGCTTGAATTTGTTTAGCGCTATGCTGCTATGGGAGAAGTGGTATTCAGGTGATTTGCTGACAAGTATTCTCAGGAGTGTGCTTCTTCCTGTTGAAGGTTACTGGAGAAATTCTCGTGGGGTCCTCAGATTAAAACTATTCTCATCCTGAAAACCATCTCTCCCCAGTCACTGATGAAATACTGTGGCAAGATGGCATTGTAAGGCTTGCACAGTAGCTATGCTTGTTCCTCATAATTTATAGTAACTACTTTTACCTATTAATGGCACACACCTCACTAAATTGACAGCTAAGTTTTATCTGTTCCATATTTATAAGTAAATATGTTGTCTTTACTGCAGTTGCAACTTTGGATTTGCCCATATTTGCCCAGTAAGTTGCAGTTAAAATGGCCAAATGCACGCCTCTGTCTTCACTGTGCCTTGTTTGGGTCACGGCTACATATGCCAGCTCTCAGTGTGGTGCCAAAACTGCTACTGAGCAGGTATGTCAGCTGCAGAATCTGTCTTTATTCTGGACATACGGAACCTGAAAACGGTCCCAACTGAAACTGCACCTGCAGACATGGATAGCATTCACAGCAGCGCTGTGCCAAGCTGTCATTTACAAATAGAACTGATGCTATTGATTCTAACAGCAAAAACATGGTGCTCTGAAACAGGACTTCATTCACCTCTTCTGGTGAAGCTGTGACTTTTTCAACTAACATCTTACATATAGTATTGTGTTCAGTCTGCCTGTATCTATCTGTTTTCCTTTCCCCCAAAGTACGTTGCAGTGCAAATATGTGGATGTCTTATGAAAGGCGCACTAAAGCACTCCATTAAGAGCATGGAGAGCCTTATTTCTACTTCCTTCATCTTGCATCAAGCAGTAGAAACCTGTAGGCTGCCTTGTGTGCTGGCATGCATTTTATTCCCACTTAACTCATGAGTTCTAATGAAGACCTGTATGCACACAAAGCATCAACAAAAAAACACTTGATGAATGTTAAAAACAGTCTTCCATCATTCACAGTATTAACTTCCTCAGTAATGTCCAATAAAGGAGGTGTAAGAGAGATGCATAGACATCCCATTTTCTGTTTCACTTTCCGAGTCACAGTGGTCTAGGGTCTATCAATGTGAACAAGTACTATGGAAACAAATGCTGCCATGAATTTTTAAGAATATAAATAAGGAATGAATCATTAATAACACAGCAGACCAATGTCACACCATATAAAACTCACTGAATATTCTGAAGGTCACAAAAATGAAACTCGGATTAAAAACAGGATCAGGAAATTTAGTAGGTATCATTTATGACACATAACCTATCACGGAAAACCAAAACTCAAAATCTAAAATAGATGGTTCATAAATTATATAGATAATATATAATATATAGTCCCAGCTGCTTCCCTTCCTGTTTTGTATGTGATCTAGTCACTTGCAACATATAAATGCAAAATTCTTATTTGATAGCCTTTTAATACGGGATCTGGCAGCTCAAAGGACGGGAAAGATTCAGAACGATAGTGCTGTTATTATTTCAAAATCTACATTTGAAGTAATTTTTATGCTGAAAAATTTAAGTTCCCACTTGGAGTTCTAGTGTAAGTACTGTGGAATAATTTCCCCTGTGTAGAAGAACTTACAGTGCAAAACGAAGCCTTCACACAAATTTTCTGTAGCAAAGATTTTGCATGAACCGTGAAGATAAGATTAAAGTGTGCAGACACAGGACATCTTCCAAAATAACTATGTGTATGGAATTTGTCTGTGGTAACGAAAAATGAAAAACTTGTTGTTGCTTCAGAGTAAATACATGTGTTTGTATTGTGCTTGACTAAAGTGTCTTTGGTTTAAATGCAGACCGGACTCTGAAGAAACTACGTTGTGGTTGAGATATAGGCTTTCTAAACAAGGTTTTGTGGAAAGTTTCCCACTTTTGATGACGATATCAAGTTAAACAGAAGACTGACTGCAAACCTAGCTGAGGGGACATGGCTGAAAGATAAATGGCTTAAAAAAATCCTTGACAGCTAGCAATCAGGGCTGCAAAATAAACAACAATTACCCATACAACTTTATTTGTGAAAGAAAAGGAAATGCAAATAGGTAAAGATGTCTGCCATCAAATGACACAGACAATTAAGATGGCAAGTTCATGAACTTTTGCTTTTGAAGAAAGCATGTGAAATACATAACATCTGACTATGTTACAAAGCCATGTATTTATATATGAAGTTTTCCAATAAATCTCAAAAATGAAGACGACAACAACTAAAGCTGGAAACACTGATCAAATTTAGAATAGATCCAAAGACACGTATGGAGCAAAGAAGATGGTGGTAGAAGGTAACAGTCCCCTGTCCAGATATGTATGCCAGATGAGAAACTAGGAATATATTATGATTCGGATAAGCAAGCAACAATGAGGAAAAGACAGGAAAGGATCCTAGCTAGTAAGAGAGAGACAGTAGAGATGAGAAATGAAGAATAAGAAGTAATACGAGCAAAGTCACTAATGCAAGTTGAGAGGAACGTGGGCGTTAAAAGTTTCAATCTAAAAAGGAATATGGATGGCATTACTGAAACTTTGAAACTGAAAGGGCAGGATTATCTGTGATCAGAACTCAGGTGGAAGCTTATGCAAAGTGGATATACCATCTGGCAATCTGCAACAGCAGGAGAATTGACTTAGTATGTAGAGGTCCTTGCCAGCTTTATGCTTATGTTAGCACTGAAGTAAGCTGAGGCAAGCAGGGGCTTATTTGGATTTCATGTCACAAACACAAAGCAGCAATAGCTCTTCTTGCATTGATGGCATGGTGTTGACTCTTCCACAACTAAGAGGAAACCAAAGTCAGCTCTAGAAATTCTAGGAAATAAATGAGAAGCCTAGAATTTAAAAAGACCTTTCTCTACAAAGGGACCTGAAGTTCTCCAAAAAATCTGCCCGGTACCATTGTTCAAATGGACATATTCAGACATCTTATTCAGATTGAATTCAGAATGATCATGAAGTGATGGACGGAATAGAAAATACCATACTAAATTTTATAATTCATTCCACTTGGTCTGAAATTACTTGCCACCTCCCTAATCCTTTAAGTGCAACAGCTGCATCTCAGAATCAAGCCAAACTTAGGAAGAATATGAGTAAAAACAGTATCCACGCTTGATACTGTTTATCTTTAAAGTAGATATGAAAAGAAACCTGAATTCTTCTTTTGCAGGGAATACAATTACTTTTAGGTCAGTATAAGAAAAAAAAATAATCTTTGTTACATATTTCAGTTCTTACCATAAGCAAAATGTCTCCTTTATATCAAATAAACCTCCTTATATCAAACTGTCTATGTTCACACACTAGAAGTCTATGGTCATATTTACTTTTGTGACGTACACCATTAATTTCTGCTGAATGTTCTACTAATAGGATCACATTTCAAGTTCTCCCCTATTTTTTTTCTCATACATATTTAATTATAAAACTAAAACTAACTTAAAATACAAAAAACCCATCGGTTTCATTCTTCAGATTCAGCAAACATTTTTGCCAGAGGTACAGGAATACTCTTTGCTGATATCCATATTAATCAGAGTCATTCTCTTGCTCTCTTCTAGTATATGGGAAATCGCTGCACAGCTTCATGAGCTGGCACAGAAATCATGCTGGTTTTATACAGTTTTTAGCTTTACAAATGATTGCACTTCCTGTGTCACAATAACCCCAAGTTTTCCTCTAGTGGGGAGTTACAATTCCTCTGGGAAAAGGGAAGCTCTGACAATTGCTATTTGGCAATTCACTTGCAAGATGCATCTTCTGAGCTCCTCAATAACAAAATAATCTATTTCTTTTACTATCAGCAAATTCCCTACAGATATGCAAGTTTACTCTCAAAAATGTTGCTAGAGCACCAAATGCCAAAGAGAAAAAAAAAGAAAATCTGTAGTTATTTATGTTTGAGACATATTCTGAAGCACAGCATGGCTTCAGAATTCGTGTCAACTAAAAGGGTCACTTGGTCAATGGCTGAGTTATCTAATTTATGCATAGAAAAGCTGGAAAGCAGCTCTAAATCACATTGTCTTCCTGTTCACTCCATGGAGGAGAATGCCCATTGGGAAGTTCACCCCACCCCAAGAAAACTTTCTAAAAGAACGGAAAGAAAACTCTGAAAATGCTTATTTTTCCACTACTGAAAGATCCTAAATCACCATCTTATATTAGTCACTTAGAGAATTACTAATGTGTACATGAAAAGTGTCTTGCCCAAGAAGACAGCAGAAGTTTTTGTTCGGTTTTATAAATCTCTGTGCATCCAAGCAGCAGGGCCGCTATAACTGTAGTCTGCTTTAGGAAGAGGCCCTTACGTTGTAACTTTGAATGGACCAGATGGCTATAATTTCAGGTCACAGAATCACAGAATTATAGGGTTGGAAGGGACCTCCAGAGATCAGCTAGTCCAACCCCCCTGCCAGTGCAGGGTCACCTTAGAGCAGGTTGCACAGGAACGTGTCCAGGGGGGTTTTGAATGTCTCCAGAGATGGAGACTCCACCACCTCTCTGGGCAGCCTGTTCCAGTGCTCTGCTACCCTCAAAGTAAAGAAGTTCCTCCTCACGTTTAGGTGGAACTTCCTACACTCGAGTTTGTGCCCATTACCTCTTGTCCTGTCACTGGGCACCACTGAAAAGAGCCTGGCCCCATCCTCCTGACACCCACCCTTTAAGTATTTGTATGCATTAATAAGGTCACCCCTCAGCCGTCTCTTTTCCAGACTAAACAGACCCAATTCCCTCAGCCTTTCCTCATAAGAGAGGTGTTCCAGTCCCCTAATCATCTTGGTAGCCCTATGCTGCACCCTCTCCAGCAGTTCCCTGTCCTTCTTGAGCTGGGGAGCCCAGAACTGGACACAGTACTCCAGGTGTGGCCTCACCAAGGCAGAGTAGAGGGGGAGGATGACCTCCCTCGACCTGCTGGCCACACTCTTCTTGATGCACCCCAGGATGCCATTGGCCTTCTTGGCCACAAGGGCACATTGCTGGCTCATGGTCATCCTGTTGTCCACCAGGACTCCCAGGTCTCTTTCCACCGAGCTGCTCTCCAGCAGGTCAGCCCCCAACCTGTACTGGTGCATGGGGTTATTCCTCCCCAGGTGCAGCACCCTACACTTGCCCTTATTGAATTTCATAAGGTTTCTCTCCGCCCAACTCTCCAGCCTGTCCAGGTCTCTCTGTATGGCGGCACAGCCTTCTGGTGTGTCAGCCACCCCCCCCAGCTTTGTGTCATCAGCAAACTTGCTGAGGCTGCTCTCTATCCCCTCATCCAGGTCGTTGATGAATATATTGAAGAGGACTGGGCCCAGTACTGACCCCTGGGGAACACCACTCGTCACTGATCTCCAACTGGACTCTGTGCCCCTAACCACGACCCTCTGAGCTCTGTCTTTCAACCAGTTTTCTATCCACCTTGCTGTCCATTCATCTAACCCACTCTTCCTAAGCTTCCCTATGAGGATGCTGTGGGAGACCGTGTCGAACGCCTTGCTGAAGTCAAGGTAGACCACATCTACCGCTCTCCCCTCATCTATCCATCCAGTCACGCCTTCATAGAAGGCTATCAGATTAGTCAGGCATGATTTCCCCTTGGTGAATCCATGCTGAGTACTTCTGATAGCTGCCTTAGGCTATCAGAATAGGTCATGTATTTCCTAATATGCCTTCCCCCTCTTAAGATAAAAATTGGATATCAATCATCTGGTTACAGAAGAATCACTGTTTCGACTTCATACTTATTCCTTAGTAGCCTTTATATAATTTTCTGACTATGATTTTTATATTGCTGAAATTATATGAAGTAGGTGTAAACCCAGTGTATTTTCTACATCCTGTGTATACCACTAATATCTAAGAACAGTCTGTATATTTATCTTCTATTAAAAAAATATTGTAAACAGGGTGAATGTAAAACACCACCTTAACTGCTTTTGATATCTCTAATCTCCATGAAACATAAACAAACAAGACAGAAATATTTGAGGAATTTGAGGAAGGACTGAGGTACAAAATTCCAATTTGTATAGGAGCTGGAAATAGTTTCATTTCACAGCCAAGCCCATGCATAATTCTTAGTTATTGTTGTTCTGTTATTCAATTTTCTGCCCAATCTGGGAATATGCACTTCCACCTAAACGTACTTGTTAACTCTCACAGAAACCTAAAATTCACCTCTGGTAAGCCCAGTGTTTACCTGTCCTATATAAAATACCATTTAAGAAAATCAATGTTGTCCCCAATGCCTCCAAGTAAAGATTACTCAGGAAAATCAAACCACGAATACCGACTTATTCTTAAATAACACGCAGCAGCAGTCACTGAGGAATTCTTGACAAACACTGAATTCTGTTTTGACCAAAACAAAGAGAAAAAAAATCTACAAGAATAGATTACTATTTGGGAGCTAGACCATATTATATTTTATTTCTTTAGAAAGTTAGACAGGAATTGTCAGCACATATAGATAAGGACACAAAAAACCTTATTTACAGAAATAAAATTAAAAAAAAAATTCATTATAATTTTGGGTATGATGACTTTTCATTTACCGAACTCTGTTTAAAACTCTCTCCAAAAATCCCAGTTTGATTTATTAGAAATATCAGGCATGAAATGCAAGCAATTTGAAACAAGTATTTTCATATATAAAAAAAGCAGAAACAAAGAATAGCTGCCTCTTATAGATATTTGTATGATAGATAGGATATTCACCAAATACATTCGTATGAAAATCACTTGGTTAAAAAAGAAATACTATAGGATTTAAGATTTATTGTTTTCAATTGTTAATATGTCAAAAGTAACAAAATAGTTGCAGTGCATTTCATAACAACAGGAGGACACGCTGTGCAGAGTTTTGGAGGAACAGTCATTAATGAAAACCAGAAAGAGCCTGGAATACAAAGGTTTTGTCCTGAAAACTGATGTTAGCTCAGCACATAGAGATTTAAAGGGTAATCTACAGTATGGCAGCATACAATGCTTGTATTACTTAGGATGGTCTTTCCAGCGTTAAGAGAAATATTGAAAGCACCGATTATATCTGTTGTTGATGCCATTCACTGTGTCTTCTTTAACTGGTTTGTAAAGGTCCTAT
The DNA here is from genome assembly GCA_013398915.1 of Dromas ardeola. Taxonomy (NCBI): domain Eukaryota; kingdom Metazoa; phylum Chordata; class Aves; order Charadriiformes; family Dromadidae; genus Dromas; species Dromas ardeola. Next base: position 305,665 of record VYZM01015370.1, read on the forward strand.
GTTTCTTTCTCTTCACTGGGTGGGAAATTCACAGTCAATTTGGTTAAGCAAAATTTCAGGCTGGCAAAGAACGACTGGGCTTAATATCCCCAAATGAACTTCTTTCTATCCAGTATTATAAACAAATTTTGGGAAAATACTAAATAAAACAGAAGGGAGAAACAACATCCCACAATTAAGGACGTATAAATGATCTAGACAGTGTCTTTCACAGCCCACCGCCAAATTATTATTTTTCAATTGAATACATTTAAATGATTTGACACTAATCGATCCAAAACATCAGAAAATCAACTTAGGCTTTCAAATGTTCAAATTCAAGGTTTTACATGAAAATAAAATCCCAACATTACCAAATGTTAGTATTAATAACTACATTCTCAAGAATAAGAAAACTCTGTGGCTGATGTTTTCATCAGCTTCATTATGAAGCTTTTCCTTCTCCATAGGTACAAGTTTTAACAGCTTCCTAAGGACAGAACCAAAAATAGACTGATATTTAAAACTTCGGTGTTGTAAAGGTCTAATGAAAATCAGCTTCTTACTGTACAGGAAATGAGTTAAAAACAGCATTAAACTAATCAGCACATTGAGTTTTGTGCACAGCTTTAAGTTCTAAGGACTTAAAACCATCTCCCTTATTTAAAGTACAAACCAGGCTTCTCCATCCATAAGGCACACAGTGCCAAGCCCCATGAAGGAATAAGCATCATTGTCTTCTCTTATATGGACAGTAGACATATTTAATATGACAACAATTCACACATACGCACACATTACAACGAAGGAAGTGACATATATATTACAAAACCTCTTTGCCTGAAGAGGTTTAACCTACAGCTCTCATCTTCCTTTAAGAGTGTAATGTCTTTATAATGCTATTCTACAGAAGTGAATGCAAAATCCACTGGGACAAAGACCAAGAGGGAGAAGTCCAAGACCTCTAGCTGTCACCTGGACAGAAATCTCAGAGGGCTTGTATTGTATTGTAAAAGGATTTTGACTGTATGACTTCAACTGTACTACAGATACAGAGAATAATGAAATTTAGGTCAACTTTTCGATGTTGTTAAAGAATGTATCATTTTTCGGTGGAGGCCTGGAAAAGAGGAGATATATTTGCAAATGAAGTCCAGGAAAGGTTATGCAAATATAGTGGTGTATGTCAGTTGCATTAGACCTAGAAAAGCAAGAAGAAAAAAGGATAACGTAGCTTTAACGGGTTAAACCTCTTATTTAGTTTGAATAAGGTACAATCAGATATATTTGGCTTGAAATAAGCAAACTCAATGTAAAAACAGCTATCTAAAAATTCAGTTGGCTAAATAATAAATATTCTGCTCTTGGGTTTTTACATAATTCAGGGAATTACTGTTTGAGCACCATCTGCACTAGAGTGATCACGACTAAATCCCTATACTGTGGCTTTCTGCCCCCCTAAAATGGGATCAAGAACTATGCAGTACTTGTGAAATTAAGCCTTTTTGAACAATAATGCAAAACCTGTATAGGAAGCAGGAACCTGTGTAATGCTAGATAATAGAAACCAGGGAAGACAGCGGCTGGGACTCTGACCCCTCCTCAGCTACCAGGTGTCTGATTAAGGATCGCATGCAGATCCATCCACCTGGAAGCTGAAGGCCAGAATTTTCTGCTGTGCATTGACACGTACAGTTCCACCTTCAAAGAACTAAACAGGGATCATTATTTTTCTTTACAGCACTGCCACAGAGGTGACGGTAGGGCCACTGTTCATCTTTTATGCTACAAAGCAATTATTATACCGTTCAGCCAGTGGGAGACCCAGGTTCATATTTTTTCTCTGTCTAGGACTCAATATCTGTATTTTCTATGTATTAGCAAATGTCCTAGCTACTAGATAGAAAGCAAGCCCAGAGGGCATTTTGTCCCTCAGAGTGGCAAAATTCATGAAAAACATAAGTGAGAAGGAAAGTATAGATTTTGTAGCCTTAGATGAAGGCACTTATCTGAGAGCAGGGAGACACAGGATGATTCGGATTTGCTTTATGGTGGATGGAGAGAGAGGAACTTCTATAACATGATTTATCTGAATAATTTTAGATGCATTCCTTGAGATGAATCACACCCTAAACCCATCTATTTTTCTGCATAAAGGCAGTCTAGTGTCAGACTCCAAATCCTGTCATAGGCAAAAGAGAAAACACCATTTACACGGTGCCAAGAAATCAGTGTTTTAAAGGTCTCATAGCACATACTACCTAATTAATACAGAAATGGCTCATTAATTGATGTAGCTAAAATTGTTTTAGAATAAAGTCTTCCTAGTATCTGTCCCTTTTCTTAGCTGTTATGCTCATCCTTCTTGTGTCCTTCTGGGTTCTGAGGTGGACTCTTCAGTCTTCCTCAAGAGGGACAGGGGTGGGAGGTTGCAGGGGGGTCACAGTGAGCTGTCAACACCCTCAGGTTTTCACCAGAAAGTGTCACATTTCTTTCTCTTCAGGCTTGGGCCCTGCTTTGGTTTTTTTCATACATTTCCCTGCCACAGCCCCTTTCCTTCTCCCAAGCCTCCAGCTGCAGCTTGTCAGTGACCCCCAGCCCCCAGGCAGTGACTGTCAGGGGATGTGTGCCACCCCCTCGCCGTCGGGGCCACCCCAGAGCTGAAGCCGGAGCAGGGGAGGCAGCAGTCGCTGCCCCAGCACAGGGGCTAAACCAGCAACACCCAGCTCAGGCCAGGGCGCGCCTGAGCCCATGAATTGCCGGGTCAGCGCACAGCCGGGGCATCGTCCTGCTGAGGGCAGAAATCACACTTACTGGGCTGCACTAGTTACCTGGCTCCCATACAGATACCGCCGTAAGTCTCCAAGGTTAGGCATGATGAAGTCTGTCTTTAGTGTCTGAAGTCTTGCTAAGGACAAACTATGGACTATTAATGATCAAGTGGAAGACAAACAGTATCCATTGCAAATTATATCAGCCAAGATCACTTTTCTGATGTGATTAAAAGTTACCTTATATGTCCTTGAAAGCGGGGGAGAAAAAGAAAAGGTGCAGAATGGGGCAATGGTGGCACTGAAACTGTTGGTAAAAACAACAGTACACCTGCAAGCTTCTGAGAAATATTTACTCACTTGTGTGCAGAAGTAAGAGAAGTTCAACTAACCAAATTAAATCTTTACCTTTGTCTTCCCTCACAATTCCCCCAAATCCTCTAATCTCTCTGAGAAGGAAGCTTCAAATTCAAGGAAGGTGAGACAACTCTGAATTCAATGAACTTAAAAATTAAACAGTACGGTTTTCCGGGTAAAACAAAGAAGTAACTTGTACTACTGCTTTTGTGGATCCTGAATTTAAGAATGCAATGCCCAATTTGTCTCATTTACTCACTCAGTACATTCCTACTGATGTTATTGCACAGATCCCCCTAACCCCTTCTGTTCTGCTGTTTATTTAGAAGTCATCTGAAGCACTAAATTGAGTACCTACATTTTGGTTAGGAAAAGTCCTGTTTTTTCTGCTGTCTTGAAAGGATAGAGAAAGGAGTATCACATCAGGATTTTACTGATCACTGAGTTGTTTCTGGTCCTAATTTCTATGTTAACTTAGAAAGTAACAGTATCTGGTAAAACTTTATCCATCGGTTATTCCAAACAGAAGCCTCTGACATTACTGAAGCAGAATAAATGGGAAGACATCTCATATCCTATGAAAAATAATCTATTACCGGAAATTTCCTTGCACCCTCTCCTTTGTTGAGCAAGTCCTTAAAATTTTAGGAAATGAACACAACTATTTTTTCAAAGCCTTGAGAGACTGTTTGCTTTTCAGTCATCAGAATTGAATCGAGTGTGTCTAGAACCTGAATTCTATTAAATACATAAATTTTTAAATTGCTAATAAAGCCAAGATAACAAAAAAGGTCACAAAAACAGTAGCAGGTGTATCTTTAGTTACCATTGTATTTGGTTATCATGATGTTTGGTGCGTTTTTAAGTCTTCTATTTCCATCTGTGCTGATTAATCATGATGTTTTAAGACATGTTCATGTCAAGAAAGAAAATAAATTTTTATTTTTAACTACTAGAAATGCTGTGATAAGAACTGGTCTCTGTTCTTATTCTGAAGCCAGGTTTCTTAGGATTTCTACTATACAGCAACTTGAATTCAAAGTAAATCAAAAGACACATTCTATTTTTTAAATATTCCAGTCTCTACTGGAAAGGATTCCAGTACATGTTCAGATTCATCTATAGGTTACTATGGAAAAAAAGGCTATTTTAAGGTTAATTCGAGGCTAGCAGAAAACTCAAGAAACAGCCTATTATATATTTTGACTATACTGGATTTAGTGTTGCAAAATGTCTTTCACTTTGGCCAAATCTCTCACAAGAACAGCTGAGAGATTTCAGCATGGTGAGTCCCAAACACTAGCTGTGTTTTGATCTCAGATGTGATTCTTTGTAGAAACCTAATCCAAATCAAAACACAGTCTGATAATTCAGTCTCTCATTAGTTTGTGTAAGTTAACATATCTACTTTTACAATATAAAAAAATATCAGCCTTCTATAACCATTCAGGGTTGTCTCTACATATTCTACATCCTATAAACGGGAAGGGTACACATCAAACATTTTATAGATTTTTTCTCTATACTCATCTATATAGTTTGTGACAGAAATACGGTGTCTTAAAAATTTCATATATGTAATACTTGAACAAAATTAAACTTTGTCATACAAGCCTGTTGTCATTTATGTCTTCTGCTGCCCTTAGGACTTTTTTTTGGCAAAAATTGCCTCTGGAAAATTTTGGTAACAATTCACACAGCTTGTTCAGCACAGATAATCTGTACTGCTGAAGAGAACCATAATAAAGAACAACCAAATTTAAGATGATAAATTTTCTCACAATTAATTTTAAGGCAAGAAAAAAAATGCAGTGGTAGCTCGTAACTAACACGTGTAAGAAATCAGACTTTTGGAGAACCATAAATACCTATGGTGATCTATGGAGATTTCCCTGTAACATAAAGGGAGCTATACTCATTGGCAGGTTGGTTTCCTCACTATGTGAGTTCTGTTTGTGTGTCTTCTTGTGATTAAAAGTTTGAATTTCTCTGCTTAGATTGCTGGTGGTTTTATATTCACTTTATTTCTTCATCTCAATCTATATTGGCAAACTAGCAGCCATCATGTAAATCTGCTGAGCAGATGGAATCATAGAATCACCTAGGTTGGAAGGGACCTTTCACATCATCTAGTCCAACCATCAACCTAACAGTGACATAAACCACCACCAAACTGTATCTCTAAGCACTATGTCTACCCATCTTTTAAATACCTCCAGGGATGATGACTCAACCACTTCCCTGGACAGCCTGTTCCAATGCTTAATAACCCTTTCGGTGTAAAAATTTTTTCCTGATACCCAATCTAAACCTCCCCTGGCGCAACTTGAGGCCGTCTCCTTTTGTCCTACCGCCTGTTACTTGGGAGAAGAGACCGACCCCCACCTCTCTACAACCTCCTTTCAGGTAGTTGCACAGTGCGGTAAGGTCTCCCTTCAGCCTCCGTCCAGCTTCCAATATGACTTTGAAGGTTTCTTGGAGCACCTACATTTGCTCATCCAAGAAGATTAACTTTAAGCCACTGCTGCTGGGGAGACTTTTTCAGAACAGTATCTCTTAATAGCAGTGTAAAGGGTTGTGTTTGCTTTCACAGCATTTTTCAGGCAGAACATGTCCAAGTCCAAACCTCTCTAGTTTCTGCACTATGAGGACCAAATGCCATGACTGGGTCCAGACCTGGAGATCTGCAGGGAACAAGATCCTGCATTACTATTAAGCTCAGACCAAGACGTGAATCCACCTGTAGTATGAAAGGTTGGAGTATTTTGTGCCTGGCCTATATGGCACACATTTTTGTAGCTCCTGACCTCCGCTGTATGAACGAGTCCCAAGGCTGCCTGCTGCAAAAGTTAAAGGGATTTGTAGACAATACAAACTCAAGCTGTGTAGGCAACAACTATAGCTGTTCTCCAAGAACAGCAGTATGGCCTTAAAGAGCTGAGTCAAAGAGACTGTGACATGAGCCTTTTCCTGATCTGGGACTCTACCATAAGCATAGATACAGCCTTTCCTGTAAGGTGAACTATTTCAGAGTTTTGGATTTCCACCTGTCTGGATGCAGTCCTGAGTAATGTGCTCTAGGCAATCCTGCTTTAGCAGGGGAGTTGGACTAGATGATCTCTAGAGGTCCCTTCCAACTCTGACATTCCACGATTCTGTGATTTGGAGAAAAAAAAAATTGCTCCCAGCAAAAGAAATAAAATAAAATATTAACTTGGAAGGATTGCTTTTTACACAGATGCTCCATTGCCTCCTATGTTCCAGATGAAACAGTTAATCTGAATGCATTGGTAAAATATCCTCTGCCCTGAAGAAGCAGTAGATCATTTCATTATAGATTAACCTCATCTCTGCTATCTGCGTAGTCACGCATGATGTAACAGTGCTTACGTTATAGATATGAACTTCACTGAACACACAGAGGGTTTTCCTCTGAAGAGAACTTAAGTCCCGGTGGAGTGAGTTCTCATCATCAGTGGAAGCTCAACATACAAGGCCGGGGCAGGGGGGGGGGAGGAAGCAATTGTGGTGTAAACTTTTCTTTTTTCTGGTTGAGGCTAATTCCTTTAGTAAGCGTAGCTTACTCGAAGTCAGTGTCTATCATGAAGACTTCCTCCTGTTTTATCTCAGAAAAAGATTATTCAAAGCCAGTAAGAATGATAAAGGTACCATGGCACTCTGGTACCTCTAGGTAAAGCCTAACTTTATTTGTCTTTGGTTATAGAAGACTTTTGTTTATACAAATGCATCTGTCCTCTCACAGCCTTCCCTTTCAATTTTCACCTTTAAGCTACTATCTAAGGCTTCAGATTACTGCTGATGTCAAGAAAGGTCTTTAAAAGGGAGTGAGAATATGGCACCACAATCATGAAAAGAGGAGAATTCATTTACAACCTTTCCTTAAAAGAGTTTCCTCAGCAGATTAATGTTCCTGTCCTGTGGATAGGCTACCAGATGATAAAAGACAAGAGTTTGAATAATACTTTTTTTTTTTTCCTAGACACTTAGAGAAAACTAAATAACTTACAAGACTAAATATGCTTCAAAGGGATTAAAACCAGACACAAAAGTGTAAAACACTGGAAAATAAACAAGAGAGTGTTTTATTATTGTTTTCTTCTATCTGACTACAGTGGATGACTAAATCTAAGGTAACTCCATTTGATTTAACCGTCTGGAGAACTGCATAAAGCTAAAGCAAGCTATAAAAAAGTAAGCACACATTCTAAGTGTTTCTAGTTATTCTGACACATACCCAGATGCCCCACATTTGAATGATTACATGAATAGGATACTGGTGGTTCTACTGCAAAACTAGACCTTTAGCTTCTACTTAATATTCTCATCTCAAAGAATCAGAATAAAGTATTTTCCATTAAGGGGCCCATGTAGGTTATGATTTCATAGAAATTCCTTATAGCTGTTTATGAGAACATAACTATTGATGGGACTGCAAAGGGAGGTTCAGAATTAGTTTGTATGTACTAATTCCAAATAATGCACTTGGTTTCTATTATCTCCCTGGAGTTCTCTGTACTTTTTGTTCCTTATTTAACATAACACCACTGAACTGTAATACTGCTTCACATATGAGAGCTTCAGCAATTTAACTGGTTTTAGTGGTCTTAAAGGGTTGGTACCTGTAATGCAGAACTAGAAAAAGCCTTTTGATGCTTAACACCTATAAACCTGTCATTGTAGATCACAGAAAATCTATTATACCAGTGAACACTTTCTGCTTCAAAAGGACATGGGTAGGCAAACCTTTTATAGCAATTTGAGACTCATTTAATGGTGTGAATCACTATTCAGAAGTTTTTTATACATGTATTAAGTCCAATATAATACTTGATCTTAAGAAGGTGACAAGCATTAGCTAATAATTCTGTTACTTCACAGATTGCACCAAGTGTTAAGGAAAATGACATTGGAGGACTTAGCAGAAAACAAAAAAATATACAACAGCTACCACATGCTGTCATTTGAAAATATCACTTTTAAATGATGTATTAGTTAAAATGTTACAGCGCATGTAAGAAAAAGAAAAAAAAAAAAGCCAAAGAAAAATACAAAGCAAAAAACAAGGGAAGAAAAATCTGGATGTGAAACCTTATTTACTATTTGTTAATGGCAGCAGACCTTCCATCAATCAATATACCTCATACTTCCTCAAAACAAGCTGAAGTGTTGCCTAGTAGTTACAGAGTCAATTTTTTTAATTCAGTCAACACCTGTCCCATTGCTAGAGACCAGTTTTCCATCTAGAGCCTTTCATATACTTCGTAAAGTTGCTAAAAGATTTAATAAAGAGATACCCAATCAGGTAGTGCTCCATCTCTTTACAACTATAAAGCTTTTCACAAGAACTTTTTTTGGTGTTTTGAGTTAAAGCATCAAAAAGGCACAGAGCTATCAGCAAGGCTAAACTCCTCTATCTTAGATTTTACAATGGTCACTCTAGTGTTTCTATCCTATGCAAAAACAGAAGTAAACTTTTGATGTTCAATTTTTTGGAAACTAAGTACTTGTGTTCTCTTTAGGTGAGCTGAGAGATGCAGGGAAAAAAAAAAAAAGAATAAGGCACATTTAAATATTTGGAAATAACCAAAGTTAAATGCTCAGGAAACTCCAAGCAAAATAGAAATGTACACAAAAACGTGAGGAACTGCTCAAAAGGACACTGGGTAACTCTGGATTCAAGGAGGCTGTCCAAAATCTGGCCAAAACAGCAAAAGCAGATTGACTGGATGGGGAGAGGCTTACAAGGCCGTGACCCCCTTTTACTCATTGCCAGTACTCTGAGGGTTGCAAGCTCTATCTCATGTAATAAATAAGACTCAAAAGTCTTCTTCCACATCCATAGCAAACTTTAATACATAAAGATGTACATTGCATAAATTAGCTACTAAAAGCACACTTGACAGTTTCTTTTACCCACTGCCTCCAAAATTCACACTAAATTTCACCAAATATATATGTATTTATAAAAGATGATGGTTCCCTGCATACACTTTTTAAAATGCGTAGATAGCATAAAATTAATAATTCTCTGTTAACTTAGCAAATGAGAACACTAGGTACCTATTCACAGTTCTGTAAGAGCTGCTGCTTGTCCTATAGTTGCCATGGTGCTTTGAGGAACTGTACTTGGTGGAAATTCCACTTTTGGCTCTTACACTCGTTGGGAATGTGGTAAAATAGTCTTCAAAATAGAAGTGTCTACTGAGGCCTTGAGGTGACCTCTGTCTCCTTATATTTTCACATGAGAAGATACATTAGAAAAAAGAGCTTAGAATCCTCTCCACAGAGTTGTGATTTACAGGCATTAGCTGACATGAGTTGGGCATGCTTGGGATCCATTCTAACTATTACATCTTAAAATAAATTCCAGTCATAAATGAGAGAGCTACCTGTCTTCACTGAGTACATGTTGGCCTAGTTTTCACTCTACTTGACTAGTCATACCCTTCCCACACTGTGCAATTAAGTATGTGTTTTATGACAATCAAGAGTGAGACAACTTCACATTTCTCAAGCTACTCAACTGCTCATCCAACTACATTCAATGTGTGGTGCTCCAAATGGTCCATCAATGGATTCCTTACACTGATTTCAGAACTATGACAACTGTAACGTGCAGAAGTTGTTGCTTGCCCCTAGTGTCGTGCACCTCCATGGTTACCAAAAGAGTTATGCTAGCAGCATAAATGTCAGAAGAGCCGTGACCAGTATGGGTTAATTGCTTAGGTTCCTCGGCAGGTTTCACAGTGCTGAACTCTGTGCTCGTAAAGCTACTCTGCTATCTGCACCACAGCAAGCTGTTTTAAGGCTTGGTCCTCTGTACCTACATAAGCTGTAGTCACATCTTTGACTTTCCTACAAAAAAGTCTGTTGACAGAGATTTCACAAGCTCTGAGAGCTTTTTCACAAGAGACAAAAAACATATTAGGGATGGGATTCAGTTCAAGGTGTAAAAGCCTAAATGGAAGTGTGTTGATAAAAATATAAAGACATAGTAAATTATACTAAATAATCAGTGGAGCTTTGTAGTACAGACACTTAGCTGCCTGAACCCAAATATATGCTAACATTTTAGATTCAATAGGATACCCTGCTTGGTAAGGATACTTGAATCATATCTTCTAGCCCTTCAGTAGCACAGGATAATCTAGGGCTTCTAGTATGCATAGGATAATCTAGTGTTTCAGCTGACATCTGTTTAGTCAACCGAATCGAACTCTCGGTAAGCTGAATAGCTCTCTAAGATTCACTGACAGTACTAACCACATCTCAATCTCTTGAACCAGTTAGCAACACCTACAATTACTTTTCAAAATGGAACGAAATCTCAGTCTATGAATCTCAGTCTGAGAGATTCTATCCTTTTATTCCTAGACATCCTAAGCAAAATTGCGGAGTCCACTTAGTTTAGACTTTAAATATAATTAGATACAAACCTGAAAATCCTTTAGACAGAAACATGTTTTCTATTTGGAATGTCTCTTCATTAAATGTTGACAGTGCAAAATGTGATCTCTGGTGATATACATAAAGCTACTCCATAAATGGATTCTTTAGAATAGAGAAATGAAAACCACAAGCATCTCAGTGGAGAGAGATCTATGAAAATTGCACTCAAGAGCTGTCACCCTTCTTAGGTATTCTCCGACTAAATCAGAATTAAAACATCTTTTCATATTAAAATGGAAAACAGACTAAATCTCAATACAGGAGCTCTACAACTCTCATGCAAATGGATTAGCTCTGCACAATGCATGATGATGACTGTAGCAGCAAGTTCATGCTCATTCTGAAGAATGTCACTGATGCTTTGCAGCTACACAGAGCACTGAATCATTATCTTTGCTTATGACTTGTCACCTAAAATTTTAAATCTTGCAGGAGTCTTGTAAGAACACTCAGGTCTGGGATAACAGAAATAAACAGGAGATATTTAATTTCTGGGACATTCAAATTCAAGCTGACATTCATAATAGCAAAGTCCAAGGTTTCCATTTCTGAACCCCCATTTCTGATCTTTCCTAATCAGAAAGGTTTTTGAAATACAGACATAATTCAGCAAAGCTGAATTTTATTTTGAAGTCTTTGTTTAGTTTCTGTACTTAGCTCACCTCAGAGATAATGTAGCATTAAAATTCAGCATTTGTAACAATTGACATCTAAGGCTATCAATGTTCCTCCCTCAGTGTTTCCCAGTGACAGCATTCCTTTCCAGGTCCAACATATTTCCATACAGTTTAACCCAGAATGTGTTCAGAATTTTCTATTTACATCAAAGAACGTTTGCAGTGTCCGAAGATGTCATAGTCTCAATATCTGGTCCTACTAGATCTCCGATAGCGTTCAGTAATAAATCTATCCAATCCATCTATGTGAGTTCTTTGGATACCATAGCAGGTAAGTATTAGATAACTACCATCTGCATAAAAATATAAAACCAAATAGAAATTATATAGAACTAAAAAGCTAAGCTCCACTAAGTTTAAGAGAAACTCTTGCCTTTTCAGGTAAAAGAACATGGAGCTTTGTGAACCTAACTGAAGTACTCACAATTAGACAGGAACTGTATACAAAACTAACATTCAGGCAACTCTCCCAATATGTGCCTGGATCATGTGGAACAGCAGAAGGTCACAGAATTTTCTCCTTCTTTCATTTGATGGCACAGACTTGTTCTGTCCTGGTGAACAACTGTCAGCCTCAGTACTTATGTGATCAATACCCTGGGGTAAATAAATGTAATTTCATGGAAGACTGTGTGCAAAACAACATTAGAGAGACGAAACTACAACCCAAGCTGAATGTAGGCACAGAAGAAAAATTAATCTCCTAAAGCTGACAACAGTTGAGGAATTCTGCATTCTGTTTTCAACATTAAGTAAGCTCAAACAGGAGGACACCCTCAGAGAGACAGGCACCACTATTTGCCCACTTGTAAAAAGGTATACTTAGAGAATGCATGGCAGGAAAAAACAACAGATAATTACAAGGCAGTCCACATCCCATAGGCGTGTGCTGTCCCTCTCACTTTTGCCATCATTTCCTGGACTCTTTTTTTTCTGTTTTAGGAGTCAAATCTTCCTTCACTACATTGACTGAGCTTGTGGAAAACATGCAGGGACAAGGCCTTTGAGACAGCTAATTAATATTAGTATTATAGAATGTATTGCTTTAGAAGGTGGACTGGAATGTTGATTGAAATAAGGTGTAAGAGCAAGCACTTAGAACTGCATCAGGATACAGTGTTGAAAACAACAATAAAGCACTGCTGCCAGTGTAAAAGTAGTCTACACACCTCTCAGGTGCCATGAGGAATATGAAGGTGTAGAGGTCATAGTTGTAAAGTGTCTAATAATTCCCTATGCAAGCCCTAATGCTGGGGATAAAATGAAATCTAAATTCTCTTCCACTGATTAAACCATGATTTGTAGCAATAATCCTATTTATCAGTAAATTGAAATGCTTAGAAGCAACATAGGTTGAGTTGTTTATAATTGTAATAGCAGCAGCTTTCCTTTACCCATTGCAGTTTGCATATTGAATGCCAGCCTTCTGATAGTCACTCACCTACGTGTTTCAGAAGAACTAGAAAAATGAGACATAATTTGCAGTTGAGCGAAGGAATAAAATATCAGCTGAATTATTTCCTGCAATGCTAATGCCCTGAAAAGAGAATATATCGCAAGAGGAACCTCTCATGTATACAAACTTGATTTTCATTAGACAAAGATGATTTTCCTACAGAAGATAAATAATGCTTTAAACATGGCCATTATCATCACCACAGACTGTGAGGAAAATAGTAGTTTCTGGAAGTAGTTTCTTGAGCTCCCCAGCTCAAGAAGGACAGGGAACTGCTGGAGAGGGTGCAGCATAGGGCTACTAAGATGATTAGGGGACTTGCACGCCTCTCCTACGAAGAAAGGCTGCGGGAATTGGGTCTGTTTAGTCTGGAAAAAAGACGGCTGAGGGGTGACCTTATTAATGCATACAAATACTTAAAGGGTGGGTGTCAGGAGGATGGGGCCAGGCTCTTTTCAGTGGTGCCCAGTGACAGGACAAGAGGTAATGGGCACAAACTCGAGTGTAGGAAGTTCCACCTAAACTCGAAGAGGAACTTCTTTACTTTGAGGGTGGCAGAGCACTGGAACAGGCTGCCCAGAGAAGTGGTGGAGTCTCCATCTCTGGAGACATTCAAAACCCGCCTGGACGCGTTCCTGTGCAACCTGCTCTAAGGTGACCCTGCACTGGCAGGGAGGTTGGACTAGCTGATCTCTGGAGGTCCCTTCCAACCCTATGATTCTGTGATTCTATGAATGAAGGACGAGCAGGAAATCCAATTCTGCCGTTGATATGAACATCATGTCTTGTTGAACCTGAAGGATTTCTGTGCAGAATGATGCCCACATCCACAAGTGGAAAAAAAAAAATCCGCTTTATTTTGGTGCAATGGTCCAACTGAGTAGTACTCTTTTCTTGATAACAGCATGCTTTAAACCATATCGCCAAGTGACAGGTTATTGTCATGACCAAGACAGAGAGTGCGGAACTAACAAAACCATACCTGTCCTTTTTGGAATTCTCTTTCCTTTTCCCATCCTAATTTTGATGATCCCTGGTATGCTCTGACACATTCACTGCCAGCTCTGTGTATCTGTACTCCACATATCTATAAAAGGCCGAACTCACTGAAGAAACTGCACAAGTAACAGAAAAAAGAAAAAAATCACTGTGTCATTTCAGTTAATTGAGTTGTATCTTTGAAGTTTCACACTTTAGACAGCTGCAGCTGGAACCTAAAGCAAGCAGCAGACCAGCAGGTACCTCTCTCTACTTCCCAGCCTTACATTTTTATAGAGTGCGCTAAAGAAGCCAAAGTATATGGGATAGGGGTTTGGAAATAGAAGAAAATGTACTCCCTCTACAGTGTATCCTGTTTCAAAATTGTTGGGTTGTTGTTTTTTTTAAAAAAGAGAACACAACCAAGCAAACAAAAGCCTAAACACCTAAACAACAGAACAAGTTTCTGCAGAGATCATGGTTATATTTTATCTTTTATTAATCGCTTCATTGTGGTATCTCTACTTCTAGCTTAACTCTTTTCTCTTAGTAATTTTTGTCTTCTACTTAGGCGTTCACCATCTCTACCTATATAAATGCGTTCCCTCAGCTGCTGCTGGAATTCTTGCATCCCCATCTTTCCATGGTTTAAAGGAACTTGTAAATCACAGCTCTGTTCAGTCCAGCCTCACTCCCTACACAACTGTGTCGCGATCGCAACATAATGTAAAAATCCCAAAGACCAGCCTGGGAATCCACAGCAACTCTTCTATCCAGTCCCTGGACTTTTTACCATTACTCTGGTGAGATCCTCTCCAAGTTCAGGGCCTTACAGGTCACCTGTAAGTCTTGCAAAATGACCCTCTTTCTTCCGAGTTTGAATTTGCAACATTTTCTCACAGAAAGTTGTATTCTTATTTTTCCCTACTAAATAGTTTTGCTCTTACCAAAACCCCACTGGTTCAGGATTTTTTTTTGTATGGTTGTTGCTGCACATTGTAGTTAGAGGAGATAATGAGGCAGAAGACATTCCAGACACCCATGAATCCCATGATTGTACCCTTGAGCGAAGAAAGGATGGCAGCCATCACATGAGAAGCACTGCATTTTACCTCTTAAATTCAGCGAACCCTGAGGAGAAGTTAAACACAGTTTCAGTCTACGCTTGCGATCTAACTTTCAACTAAAATAACTCTGGAAGCAGTAGTGTGTCATTCGGAGGGAATACTGTATGGCTGTAAGAGCCCCCGTGATCACTGTAACATCCGAAAAGCTTTGTATCCCCAAAACCATACCTTTTACACACACGCACAAGGCGTTAGGCATGGCTGTATCTTGAAAGGCTCAGGCCATTCATCACAATCAAGATGAAGGGAACTGATGTCCACCTCAGCATTCCACATTTTACATCTTTTTCATGGCACAGGGTCAGATCACTTGTTTCCCCTGCTTTTGTAATGTGACAAAGACTGACTACTAGGAGAATCTTTTCTGCCTGACTGATAAGCAATCATCGTAGCTCACTAATGTAAAGAAAGCATGGGAAAACAAACAAACAAACAAACAAACATCCAAGAAATCAGAGTAGGATTTATGTTAAGGATATGAAAAATCTGCAAAAAAGACACCATTTCCTTTTTAACTGTGGCCTGAAAACTTAACAAATCACCATGGGTATATATCACATGCTTTCATCAAGGTAAACACACAGATCATTTTAAAGAGTTCTTGGGAAAAGTTCTAGAGTCTCTAGTTTAAAAAGGAAGATCTTACGGGAAACAATTATCTCTGGGTAAGATAAGATATAGCCAAGTGCATCTTACAACGTAAAATTATTTAAGGACACTGATGGTACTGAAATCTATTTACATTTTAAAAGGTTGGTTTTATGTGAATAAATAAATAAGGTCAAACGCTTTGTAATGTAAAATGAGTTTTTTACAGCTAACAATCTGGAGATGAAGTAAGTATCAGCAACACAACTAGAATATATGCATAATGATTCAAAATTAATGTATAATCAGATTATGAAAGAGAACTGATGTAATTAAATGTAATAAATGGACATAAATAAAAAGAGTGAAGTGTGGAGAGTAAACACGGTTTAGGATGAAGGAAAACAGGTCATAAAAATGCAACACAATATTGAAAAATATTATATCATTTCAGACTACAGGCAAAACATGACTATTCTGAAATCAATCTTTCTCACACTAACATGACACCTGCAGAGGAGATGGAGGTAAATGCACTTGTAAAATTAGATATAAAGAAAGTGTACTCTTCAATATTTTTTTAAGTATCTGCACTAAAGCTTAACAATTTAATATAATTTAGCTTTAAAATTAAGCTATTATATCTAGAGTAGTATAAAATAACCATCCTGGTATAAGATACGTATAGGGAATGCAAAACATACAAGTACATGCTATACATATGGCTTGCTGAAACAATATACACGTTAAATTTCACTAGTCTGAAAATACATATATTTATTAATTCTACACTCATTTATAAGCAAAGTGTCTTCGAAGCAGTGCCACGTTTTCTAATTCTGTCCCTACCAATTCTTTATACAGACGATACTGCATGCTCCACTATATCAGATCACAGGGTTTATCTAGAGCTGACACATGCATGTAAGTGCATCTAGTATAAAAAGCAGCTGATTTTACCTAACAAATCAGAATTTTGCAATATGTTGTATTGCTTGTTTTGAATACAAAGGAATGATTTCAAATTTTGGTGTAAGAAAACATATTGGATACATAATAAATGCTTTCTTTACAGCTGTGCAGCTCTGAATGATCGGGGATTAACATGCAGAATACACACTGCTCACAAAGAAAAGCTGGCTGGGAGTATCAACATGTAAAGTACACATTGCCTCTCCTGGAGCCTGACAATCTTCTAATGCTTTTATAGCAGACCAGGAATAATTTAATTCAGAATGAATTTCATTAATTGTAAAGGTTTATTAAATGCTCTGAATAGTTACTAATACGCCACCTGGAAAATTAAAAGAAAAAAAACCACCAGCATATATCAATTTCAGCCATATTTCCAAGCAAAAGGAATTATTTTTTTTAAGATATGGTATTATGTGCAGCATTATCAGCCTGGGAATGCGAGTGCTGCTCAATTTAGTACCCATATGCATAGAAAACTTAGTCCTCTTTCTCTTCATGTTTTTTACTTTGTCTCAAAGTTGCCTCAAATATACTTATTATAAAATATTTACATGAAATCTCTCCACAGATGATTAAAAGGTGACAAAACATTATCATAGCTGTGCCTTGACTAGCTGTATGATGCAAACAGGAGCCAAGTTTTGGGACACTGTTCAAAAGGACTCTAGGAAGAGGACCTGAGTACAATGAGCCTCGGCATGTGCTATGGATTGACAACTGACAGGAAAACAGTGCCTGAAACTGTTGGAAAGATAAATCATTTCAGCAGCACACAGTGATTTGACTGGCAGCCTGTGCTGAAATCTGGCTACGAACGCCTCACACACCCCCCTCACCACCCCAGTGATTACAGAGGTAAAGTAAAATAAATGATAGTGATGGGGAGGAAACATTTTTACATGGATGCAGAGGACCTGAGATGCAACAGTTGTGGGCTTGAGCAGGGCTGCTGGCTGGAGCCCAGTGCTAACACTGGCCAGAGTTGCCTTCTCTTGAGCTCAGTGGTGCCTGCTCATCACAGCAGCAGAGATGGGTCTCAGTTAACAGTTTACAATGAGGGTGGTGAGACACTGGAACAGGTTGCCCAGAGAGGTGGTAGATGCCCCATCCCTGGAAACATTCAAGGTCAGGTTGGACGGGGCTCTGAGCAACCTGATCTAGTTGAAGATGACCCTGCTCATTGGGAGGTGGTCATAGATGACCATTAAAGGTCCCTTCCAAACCATTCTATGATTCTATGATTGATTCTATTCTGTTCTGAACCCAGCACTGCCGCTTCAATAATGGAACCGGCTATGCACCACAGCCACCTGTACAAGAAATACTGTCTTCCTATGTATTTCCTTTGTAATTGTACTTACAAGAAGAGTCCCAGACTGATCAACTGCAGTGAAAAAAATCAAAAAGGATTTTTATAGGTAGTGCTTTCCTTCCAAGCCACTTTCCTTTGATAAAGAGATATGCAATAGTAAGTTCTTGTATTGTATGTTTCTACTACTGGATCTCAAAGCTCTTTGTTGGCAAAATCTAATATATTAATCACCCATCGTAGAGATGAGGAAATGGAGACATGCTGAAATGACTTTTATGAAGTCAGCACATCAGAAGTAGGGACTGAAAACAAAAACAAGATGGAAACAATTGATGCTTTCACTGAAAAATGATTGATGCGGTCTTCTCTGACAACCTTAGTAGGGCAGCTGAATTATTGCCTTATACATTTTAGAATTTCACTTGACAGTCCTCAGATATCATCATCTGTACGTGGATCCATCCATCTACTCCTCTTTTCCCTGAGAAACATGACACATCTAAGAGTGCGTTCAATCACACCCCTATCCCAGCCACCAATACAACGCTTGAGACTCAAACCAGAATTTTTTCAAATGAAGCAAAAAAAAATAATAAGAGAGTGCACTGTCAGACAACATGAATTTATACTTATTACCCGTGCGATACTTGTGGAATAGACTGTATTTTCTAGTTTTTTTGGGTTTTTGCTTGTTTGTTTGGTTGGTTTTTATAAATACATCTTTATGGAAATCTAATTTCTCTGTGTGTTGTTAAAATCTCTAGGAAAAAAGTTAGCAATTATTAAAACATGAAATTCTTTTTTATATATAATAAAAACTGAAGCAAAAAAAAAAAATCCAAACTTTTTTCCTTTGCAGTTTTTATAAAAGTTGTACTTTTTAAAAAAATATTAAAAATAGCACGAGTGCCATTTTCCCAATTTAAATATTGAATATGCATGAAAAATCAATAAAAGTAGAAATATATGTGTTATTAGGAAGTTTTTTTGGCCAGAATTAGTTAAATGAGTGCAAACAGAAAAAATATGCAGCTAATCTATAAATAGTACTTAAAGACAAGCCTAGCAGTAAAGTAATGCACATTAATCAGGAGTTAGAGAAAAGAATTAAGAATAGAGTGAAATTGTACTAGGTCTTATTAATGAATCTGTTGATTACAGTTCAGGGATCATGAGAAATCTTCTGAATTAGTAATGATTTACAACCTGTGCCCATACTAAACAGCTTGAAAACAGAACTGACCAACATAAGAACTTCATTGTATCTGTCTTTTTAATTTGCTCTCCATCTAGACTGCAGCTGAAGAGAGAATGAAAGTTATAGCACTGAACTATAAAGTAACTAAGAAATAATTAACCATTCCTAAGGTAGGTCTGATGTGTTACTGATATCATAAAATTAAAGATAAAGAAAATGTGCTCACAGGAGGGATTTTTCCCCGGCAAATTTAATGTGTAGGCTACGCTCTTGAGGGGGTAAAGGTAGATTTGTAAATCCTTGAAGTAAAATAATTGGTTATTAATTTTAAATTATTTAACACAGCAACAAAGAAGCTTTCTATAACTTACAAGCAAATATTGGTATCTAAAATAAAAAGTGTTGGAGAGAATGGAAGCAGCTAAAACAACAAACACTTTCCTCGAAATAGTCAAGTGTCTGACACATTAACTTTTTCAATTACTTTAATTTTCAGTTGCTCATATTCTGTAGTTGAAATGGACTCTGCAGCTGTATTTGCATTCCCCAGCTGTTGGCATATAATTTCCAGTGAACAAAAGATAGGAAGAACCTGTGGGTGTCCAATAATAACTGCCTCATAAACAACTGTTTTGCAACTGAGATGCTATTATTATAAGGAAACATTGCTATGCATTTCATATTCTCCTTATCAGATATTTTTTCCCATGCCTTTTATTAATATGTACTTTGATTGGAAATGTCATGAAAATCGTAGGCATTCATAGCCTCAAGAGGGAAGAAAAAAAAAAAAA
>VYZM01015370.1:328914-348487 GCA_013398915.1 Dromas ardeola
AAAAACACTGGGCACACTCAGTTTTGTCCTTATTCCATAGCATACATTATTATTCTACTCCTGCCTGAAGCCTCATGTAAGTTGTATTTGCCATTTCATTAAAGTTGCTATAAAAAAAAAGAAAAAGGACACAGGACAGGTACACTCCAAAAACTGATGGCAAAATTATCTTGTAAATTCTGTGCCTGGTGGTGCATGATTGTTCAAAAGGTCGTAAGAAAATTATTTCCTCGGTGGAAAGAGGTCAGGATTTGAAAGTCAACTTGATACCTAATCAAGAAAAAGAACAAAATCACTAGTAATAAAGTTTCTGCAGGTCAAGTGTTTCCTTGGGCTACTTCTATGGCAGCTGACTATTCTCAAAATAGACTTTAAATTACATCTTTACAATTTTATTATCTTTAGTATGGTAGCATCTGAGGGCGTAATTTGAAGAGAAAACAGTTTGATAAAGGACACTGCAAATAAAACTGAGTTCTGATGACTACAGAAAAAATAAAATATAATCTAATTCAATTTTAGATTCATGTTGATTAAAATACATCAGAGAAAAGTTCGGTAAAAATATGCCAATAAAGTATGCAGGAGCATATAAACAAGTAAACATAAAAGCAAGTTCAATGACTTTAATAGAGTCATTTCAGGACTGAACTACATACTGAGGGAAAAGAAGGGCTTGTTATTTTCCTGATGTTATTTGTCCATTGCCCCAAGTACTGGCCAAAGATTGCTCAAACATATTGTTACTCGTCAGTGGCAGACTAGACACTAGTATTAAAGGACAGTCTTCCAGACAAGAGCTGTAATGTACAGGAAGGTGTTCACACAGGGAGTTACAGTATGAGATGTTTTTAAATCACTAGCATATTTTAATGCTAACAGAAGTGAGATGAAAAAAGAAGCCTAGTTTAGAAAAAGAGAACTGCACAAACAAAAGCAAGGAATTCTGAATGTCATTTTATGATTTCATACTAAACAACAGCTAAGTTAGGAGACGAAATGAATGAGGTGTGCAAAAGTAGACTGCTGCCTAAAAAGTATAGACAGAATTTCTCCCCATTATTAAAAATGATAACAGTGACAGGAAAAAAAAAGTAAGAAAATAAAATTTTAAAAAAGTAAGAAAAATAAAATTATATGTCTGGAACAAGATGGAAGTTAGTTGAAAAGATTAATAACAGAATGGTAAAGAGTGTCAAAGGCAAACTTTCTAGAGCAAGTGGTATTTCAGCACCATTTGTTCTCTATCTTGGAATTCTCTGGCAGAAACTGGCATCCTTTAAAAAATCTCTCTGCTATCTCTAGGTTCATTGAAAAAGCAATCAGTATATTGGTTTTGCTATCTCTGTCTCAGCAGGGTTTTCTGTTAAGACATTCTCAATGAACTCTCAAAGAGAACAAAAGCTTTAAAAATTGTAAAAGATATATTAATGTTAATGTGGGTTTTTTTCCAATTTTTCCTGTTTACCATGGGGTTTTGAGGGAAATTCATGACAGTATTATTCTAAAACTCTTTGCAGTTTCATAGCAAGTCCAAAGACTATTTTAACTATCTTCATAGAGTCATTGAATGTATTGGGTTGGAAGGGACCTTTAAAGGTCATCTAGTTCAAGCCCCCTACAGTAAGCAGGGACATCTTTAACTAGATCAGATTGCTTATTTATAGAATTAAAACTATACAATCAACTGAAATCAGTGTTTCTCAGTACAAATTTGCTTATTCAATCCAAGCTCAGAAACTAAGTTTTTTTTTTATATATATATATATCTCTATCTCTATCTATATCTCAAATCATACTAGTACATGGATAAAGTTACTGGATACGTTCAAATTCCAGGTTGAACAAAATAACCACAAGACAGACCTCGAGCATAACTATAACTCCCCATAAAATGTGAAGTATCAAATAATTATTACATTTCAGTTAATCACCTTCCAGTAGAGTTTAGAGTTTTTTCCTGACCTAATTAAAAATTACGCCATCTACAATTCAAATCTATGTCAATTTATTAATGATCTACTACAAATGCAACAAATAGAAGGAAAAAACATCAGTTCCCTAAAATATAGATTCCACTCAACGAAGAACTGAAAAGAGGAAAACACGAGGAACACGGCACTGAAGACTATTTAGGTATTGCAAACATTTGCATACTTTTGAGAACTACCTTGTCGTAAATCTTGTAAAGGTAACCTCTGACTAGAAGCATCATAGGTAAAGGACAGTGCCATTCTAAAAGGCTTTTCAACACATCAGGCAACAACAATGATTCTTCAAAGGAAGTAAAATTCTCCTGTCTTTCTAAAATGCCTCGGAGTTCAGACTTGATCCCTCATTGCACTGAGGCAAGTTTTCCTCACTGACACTTTGGGACTCAGAATGACCATTATTAGTTCTCAACTAAGATAAATAACATGAAGTCTTGGCAACAAGCTCAGCCTCCATTTTGACACACGTACTATAATTTATTAAAGAACTACTTCTTGATATGTCCTAAATCCCCAAATATGGGTGACAATACTGCATTAAAAAAAAAAAAAAAGGAAGGAACTTTTTCCTAAGCCTTTATTTTAGATAGAATCAGCCCCATTTACCTTTAAGGAGAAAGGCAGCATGAAAATTCTGCCCTGGCTACCCCACTGGTATTTCCAGTTAGGCTTGAAACCACCAATAAGTATCTGAAGACACAGTATCTTCTCCAGCAGTCTGAAGGGAAGGATTCTTCACACTGACCAGAGGGAGAGCAGGATGTTCTGTCTAACAGCACTCTACGCTTAATAGGCTTTCTTGACCTCTCCAAATTAAAAACAGAAAAGACAAAACTATAGCAAGCAAATCAACTAAAAAATCAAACAACCCAAACATACCCTTTAATTACTTATCAGTTGACTAAGATTTTAATGAGAGTTGGAGGAGAAAATACTTTTAGCAAACTAGTAGAACTTTTGACAGTACTAAGATCCTGGAGTGGTTTGAATAGCAGCAATGATTTAGTAACAATAGGCTGGATCTCAAAAGGAAATATAAATGTATTCAGAGTATAGAAAATTAATTAGCATGTTGGAAAATGTCTATTTGATAAATTACTAATGATAAAACTTCAAAGTTATATTTCTTATAGATCTTGATTCCTCTTATATTAAATGTACATAATTTATTCTTAGATTTCATTGGTAATTATTTGATGTCTTTCTTACGCAGCAATACCATAAAGAATTCACAAATCTTGACAGCTCTGGTACTTTTCAACTTTCAACTTTTCTGAAGAAACCAGAGTTTAGCATTTCATTTTCTGCTTTCTCTTATAAAGTGAAATAGCTTTTATATATTATACTATAGCAGATGTATTTTAAAATAACCAGCTATAGCTGGGAACTTGAATCTTTAGTCTGAAACCAGATCATGCACTAAAACCCCATCAAAGATTTTTGATCTCTAGCATGACTGTCAAAAGGCTAATATATGTAATACTAAATTAGACATTTTTAATTAAAATTTTCACTAAAATTTTTATTGCTCAATATTTGACGTTACCACTGCTAATAACAATGGCAAGAGAATCAGTAATGCCTTCAATAAGCACCAAAACTTCTGTCAACTCAAGAGACAGCAACAACGGAGCCCTGGTTTTCATATAATCCTTGCCAAGTTTTGAGGATACGGCATTGTCTCTACAGCCTTTCCTGGTATCAATGAGCTCTTTTGGTTATCTTTGATCACTGAAAGATTGAACCCTCCCATACCAGCTCTCAAACTAGCAAAACACGGCCTCTGCAGATGTGCACCATGATAGTGAAGGGCAATCGCTGGGGAATGCCAAAACCTTACTTTCAAGGATTTCCCCATAGTTAAGTAAACTTGCACACAAGATGAAGGTAACAAGTGAATAAGGATTACCGACAGACACTATTTACAGAGAAAATGGATTAGAAGGTGTAAAAAATGCACCCAGATTAAGTATGAAGAGCTTCCTTGGGTGTTTCTATATGTTTATCTCTAATTCTCTTAAGTTTGAGATGAGAGAAGGGGTAAATAAAGGCTTTCAACACATGCAGAGACCTTTCTTTCATCTTGTGCCAGCCCATTCTTGCAGTGTGGTTTATTCTGGTTTATGAAAGCTTTTTTCTTCTGTATTTATACAGTAACATTACTATGAGTTTCAGCAACAGATAAGACTATATCTTTTCCTCTCTTCTCCTTTTTTGTCTTCACACTTACTTAATACATGTCTCATTTCAGCCTGTTTTCTCCCTTCTGAAAATACACTGTGTATTTATATTTTTTCAAAATAAGGTTTCTAATCATCTTATGAGAAAGAATTTGTGTATGTGTGTATGAATCTCAGAAAGATAACACAGGAAACCAAAGATCACAGATGGTTCAGGTTGGAAGGGACCTTAAAGATCATCTAGTTCCAACCCCTTGCCATGGGCAGGGACACCTCCCACTAGACCAGGCTGCTCAAAGCCTCTTCCAGCCTGGCCTTGAACACTTCCAGGGATGGGGCATCCACAACTTCCCTGGGCCATCTGTTCCAGTGCCTCACCACCCTTACAGTAAAGAATTTCTTCCTGATATCCAATCTAAATCTCCCCTCTTCCAGTTTGAAACCATTACCCCTTGTCCTATCATTACACTCCCCGATAGAGTCCCTCCCCTTCCTTCCTGTAGGCCCCCTTTAGGTACTAGAAGGCTGCTGTAAGGTCTCCTCAGAGCCTTCTCTTCTCCAGGCTGAACAACCCCCCCAGGTTAATATTCAGAAATGCATGCTAGGTCGAAAGAGACAACCACCTATTTTTGTGTAAGTTTAGTTTTACATGATCCTGCCGGATTTGGGACACTGCCTTGGTTTCAGTATATCTTATAATGCAATTTCAAATTACTCAACGACAAGTTAAAGATGTTAGAGTTAGAATACAGAGATCACAGTACCATGTCCATAGCTGTAGACTATTAAATTCCTCCAGATTCAGTGCTAGTGACTCAGGTGACAGCACATTAAAGCAAGAACAAGATCAAGCGATACAAGGTAATACAATATCAAACCTAAAACTGCTGTAAATTTTGGTGTCATTTTGATGAGGCCAGAAGTTAACTCTTCAGTAAGAGACAGAGGCAGCCATTCTGTTTTACAGGTAATTGAGTATTTATCTCATTTGCCAGAACAGCACAGAAGGATCCAAACCAGCACAATTTTCTATTTCATCAGGCTGTAGTGATTTCACTGGAGTTTTTTGGCAGACATATATATAGATACAGACCTCTGGGAGCTCATACAGTTAGTCTTAATCTAGAGAGGATTTTCTCCAGTCCTGTTCCCAATACAGGTAGCTGCTGATGACTGAAGAGGATTCAGTGACAGTCATTTGTTCTACTCAAGACTTTGTCTATGGTTATTTTTTATTATGCATCAAGATACATGTTTCGTATAGCTTGACAAGCTTCCCAGGGTTGTACAGAAGTATTCTTCAGAATTTATTTTGTTGCTTGGGTTCCCTTTATTAACCTTCTGGGTTCTCTCAAAGGACCAGGTTCACAAAAGGATGCAATCAACTAACCATTTGACGTGATACTGCTTAATGTTTACCTTTCCGGTTCTTTGCACAGAAACCCAAGTCTCTTTGCAGGTAAATGGTTTATGAATGCCCCAAGTCAACTAGCTGAAGAATCACAGTTGCCATTGAGAAGGATAAGTGCATAAGTCCTGTCTCATGTTGTCTAAGCCATGAAGCAGTGGTCCAAGATTGAACACTAGAAAGCCATTTTGATTCATTTTTGCATTCAGTATTGTTACCATTAACTCAGGTATTTTTAATAGATTAAAACAACAGTGTTTTAACTGTGAAGAAAAATAGTTCTTGGTAACATAAATTCAAAATAGAATTTGTAGTAACTGACAGAGAAGGTGCTGGTTTTAAAACCCTTCAACACAACCCACTGAGATCAGATACTGAAGAACTATTTGCTTACTCTGTACTTAATATCGCTTCAAATGATATAATAAAACACAAGAGAACTATAAAGCCTTTGGAGACCACAGAAGCAGAGAGCTGCACATGGCTGTATTGATGGGGCTTTTACCAGGACTACCTACTTGAAGAAATCCCAGTTTGCCAGCCATGTCCCTTAAAATTAGCCCTGTCTGGTTCCAAACTATATATATAACTTCTTTTTATTCATATCATCAGCTACTTTGTAGCATGCTTTCTTTGCCCTTACTGCAGATTCCAATAGGAAACACCAGTTTCTGTTGCAGCTTTGGATGTAGCTTCTGTAGATCCAGTTTTGTTCCATTACCGACACACCAAGAATATGCCTGATAAAACAGTTAATCAGAAATTGTTGAAGAAAAGGCTGATACAGCAGTTAAGTTGCTTTTTGTGGCTACCTGAAATGATTTTGCAGCTGTGGTAGAATGGAGAAGTGACAGCCAGAGGCCAGTAGACTGTAGGAACTAGCAATGACAAAGACTATATTCTGGACATGGTGCTATTTCTCATATAAGCAGCTATCATGATCATATCATTAAAACAGAAAGCCTTTGTTAGGTGCAAGTTGCCAGTCACTATATTTTCAGAATTTTCAAATAACAGAAGCCATTACAGAGAGTTTTAGAACGGTGTTTTGTTGTGGTGTTTCTTTTTTTTTTTTATAAAGCTACAGTGTGCATTAGGAAGTCGAAAAAGTAATGGCCAACACATTTATTAATAACCACCACATTCTGAGAGTGCTTTCCTCTCCTAAAACAAAGAAGGAAACACATTTTATTGTCACAAGAGGGCATAATGCTGTCTATAAGTCAAGCATCAGAAAACCCATAAAAGTTATGTACCTTGCTTATAGCTCTATCTTTACTTTTTACTGTGATTGACTGCTCATCTCTTTTACTAGCACACCTTTTTATAACATTTCTATTGATCAAACCTTGCCTTCCCTTTCCCTCTTCTAATGACATTTGTTCTGTTCTTTCAATTTCTCTCTAATCATCATCGTCTCCTGGCTCTCTCCCTCATCACACTTAGGAAGTTTTCCCCCATGTACCTCTTGGATGTTAAATAGATTGATATTGTAAGGTGTTTATACAGTGAATGGTGCCACTTTAACAGTATTAAATGTTTTACTGGACCTAGTCCTTGAGCAGTCAAAGGTCCGTGTTTGCACTTAGGTTCATTCCACAAAGCTCATGTGAGGTCAGGCACCAAAATATGTTCAGAAAGCTTTGCTAAGAGATAATTGGTAGGATGACCAGAATATACAGAAACTTTTGATTTACTGCTGCTGAAGGTGGACTCTATCTGCCAGATCCCTCCCTGAAGAAAAGAGGCAGTGTCTTTCCCAATATACTGGGCAGGATTTTTTTCTTTTTAAGAAGGGCAGTGCCAGTGGTACTGTAGCTGCTACCTACTTTTCATATATTTGCTCAGAGTTTATGAAAGCAGATTTCCACCTTTGTGAGCTGAGAATAACTTCAGAAGCTTGAAGTTCTTGCCCAGAACCACACAGTAGCCAACACCGGTGAAGAATCAAATCTTACTGGTGTGAGCTAAGCCGTCAACACAAAACTGACTGTTCCCAAGAGAGCAGAGGAAGAGGAATCATTACTTTTCTGCAGAGTGATGAGGACTAGCCAGGCACCGCAGCAGTGCTCAGTGCTGATAAGTCCTTGGTATCAAAAGAAATCTACTATCGGCTTTTGATCAATCTGAAAAAGAGCAGTACTGAGAAGAGGACTAATCTGAAAGGGTCTACTTTGAAACACTTTTAAGGATGATCGGACTGATTTATGACTGGAGGACATACTTAAAAAACCCAGAACACAGCTGTGATTTAGTATGTTCCTGCTATCTTCTAGTGACTAGACATTGTTCAACACTAGCTGTATTTCTCTCTTTTTCAAAGCTAGAAATGCTACCATTCCCTTCCTGAGCTTCACAAAGTGTCACTTGTGTTCTGGTTTGAACCTTTTCTTTTGGAACTTTCATTTGAGGGAGGCGGGAGGAGGAACAAACATTTTTTTCTGGTTTTATCTTTCAGAGCAAGAAGTCAGTTGCCCCAGTTGCAATTTTTTATCCTGTATAAAGGCTGCTTTTAATTGCAACTGTATGTATAAATACCTGCATCAATAATAACTCTGTCCCTCTTTGTATTCTGAGATCTCTAGATTTAAATCCCACTCTTCTTGGGACATTTTTTTTCTCAAAGTAAAGGATCTCATGCCTCTCCTATCTCTAAAGAAGACCTGTCAACAATGAAGAGAGTGACTGAAAATAACAGGTTGATCATGAGAGCAAAGGATCAGCAGTCTAGGCTGAGAAGAGTCTGAACCTAACAAAGAGCGGCTGATAAACTGCATAATGCTGACCTCCATGAATTATATCCTATCCTTCTGGTGGCAAGAACAAAAAAATTCATTTGTGTACACATGTGCACACATACAGTTTACCTAGATTTATAATAGGAACAACGGCTAAGGAGAAATTTGATCATAAACAGTGAGATACCCAGCATAAAACAGTTGCTAAACATACTCCCACAGTGAATAGTAATTTACATAGTGCAGTAAAAGTCACCCTGACAAAAGAATAAACATGCACTTTCACTTTATTCTGTTTTTAAGATCAGATGTCCACTGTGAGTCCTCAACCTTCCAGCTAAAAGCTGACATAACTCCCTCGAATCACAGAGCTACATTTCTCCCTTCAGTTCTAGCAGATCATGATGGCTTAAGTTTCTGAGCTGATGCTTTTTACACCAAGTGAACTGGAAATAATGTAGAAGGGTTTTGCAATATTAACTTACAGAGCAATAAAACGGTAAATGAAAGTCAATGTAGATAAGCACGATGTGATCTTAGACGCTAAGAATGTAAAGACACGGAAGCAAAAAAGATCTCATTAGGCTCATGTACTGGTGATGCCCCCATACTATGAATACTGAGTGGTCTGGTCGCTCATCTCGTAAGATCGTTGGTGTAGAAGTGGAAAAGTAACAAAGGACAATCGCCTTCTTACTAAATAGAGTAGGAAGGATGGAGGAATAGTATGAGAAAGGTCTAGAAAGCTATGGGTGAAATAAGAAAGTTAATGAGGCATTCACCATTTTCCAAAAGAAAAAATAGAGGCATTATATTAAATCTAACTTGGCCCATCAAGGCAAACTAACAGCAAATGCTGTTTCTTATAATTTCCACAATTTTTAATTTTTTAAGTTAATCTGTATTGTTCTACTCTCCTAGGATTTCTTACGGTAAATATTAAAAATTGTCTTTGGGAAGACAAAACCCAAACATTAAGTTCAGTGTTGAATCAAAGTGATTCAGCAATGCTTTATACTTAATTAATTGCCCTGAGCCCATAAAGAAGTGTATTTACTTTTTTTTTTTTTTGAAAAATGTGCTTGCAGCTGCTACCTTGAAGCATAAAGTTTATGAAATGCCTTTGTACAATGCTACAGAGAAAAAAAAACCACTAGCAAATCAACCATTTTTCCTCACTTGTGCAATTACGAAGTTGTAGTCACTGGTCTTTCTTTGAAAGAAATATTGCGCTTGCATTCCAGTAATTTCCTTGAAATAGTTACCTGTGTACTCTTCAAGCTAAAGCAATACTGTCATATAACCACTGCTGCACTGAGAAGCCACAGTTCCAAATGGTGGGCAAGACAAATGCTGCAAAGGTACCTGAAATCTGCGCAGTGATGGACAGGGTCCAGTATTTTAGGTACATATCTGAAAATTTTACCTCCAAGTCTGCAGACTTATCACATGCCCAGATATGCATCCTTCCCTGGGCATCCTCTCTAGCGCATAAGGTTTACCACAACAGCCATACAGTCTTGAACAGGACCTGCTCAAACTCCCTCTAAGTTGTTCATGCTTACAATGCTATTAGTATTGACTGGAACATGCTTTGGTCATGGACAGGTGCTGCACACTGACTGGTGAAGCTTTGCACATGCATTTTATTGGGTTCCCAAATGTAAAGCAAAAGATACAATCAATAGGTAGGAAAAGGGGGAAAGAAGAGGTGATTTGCATGCCACTGGCACGAGAACTCACCATAACGATGCCATCAGGGTTTGCAGGATCATGGCCATGAGACTGACAGCACAAGAACAAGGAAAACATACCACCACCGCACCTGTGCACTCTGCTGGCTCATGGTCAGCGCCCCCCAGGTTCTTCTCAAGAGAGATGCTGCCCAGCCAGCCTGTCCCCCATATATTCCTGTTGCAGGCTCTAACAATAATTTAATTCCACTGTTCCTACTTCACATGCACCAGCACATCAACTCCTTTAGCAGCACTACTTCGGCCTCAGTTTTTGCTGGTT
This sequence comes from Dromas ardeola, assembly GCA_013398915.1. Lineage (NCBI taxonomy): Eukaryota > Metazoa > Chordata > Aves > Charadriiformes > Dromadidae > Dromas > Dromas ardeola. The sequence goes on from VYZM01015370.1 coordinate 339,248, forward strand.
TTGGCCTCCCCACAACCTCATATTCCAACTCCCCCCCAACTACTGTAGCTGCCTCTCTGTGAAACCCAGTCAGCCTCATTTACGCAGCCCTGGCTCCATCTCACTATTTCACACTATTTTCAGCAAAAAACCCTCAACTTCAAGTTTTAATTTCAAATTACTTGTATGGTTATGAGTTTACCTCTCACAACTTGATCCCCTTCTCAAAGAAGAAAGATTTCCTGAAATCTCACTTGTTCTGAAACATTCCTGGGTATGTAAGAACTTGATCCCAGAACTCAAATACGATGCAGACTGACTGGTTCAACTATTTATTACACATAATTATTGTGTCTTTTGAGCTGTAACCACAGGTGTTAAACACATGTTTTCCACTCTGGATAGATGTAATACTCTCACCTTACTTACAAAATCAGCAGAGTTTAGCAAACAGTTTTAATATAGTTTATGCCAGTCTTGTGCATTACATCCCACAGACGCTTAGACAACTTATCCTCTGAGATGGGTGCCTCATTAGTTGACTGGTTAAATCCTGAATAAATATTCTATACTTATAGTCAGAATAATGGTCTTCTCTCTGCCACAGGAGAGGGGCATAAGAAATTTAAACAATATGTGTACATTAACTCAGTTTCTACCGTATATCTTTGCCCCCAAACCAGGACAATATTTGCAACCAGAAAATTGTTGATTAAGCTACTGCAATTGCAGTATTTCAGATGCTGCTCAGCATCATTGCGACACACCTTTCTCTATCAGTACTCTGCTTCATTGTAGGAAGTGTAAGGTAGCTGAGTGGAACACAGAAAAACAGAATATTCAGGTCAGTATGCAACCTTATGTCCACTGCCTGCATGGAACCATGTCTAACTTTCCAGAAGGAATCAAATGCAAAAATCCCTCAAACTCCCCTGTTCACCTCACCTCTTTCTGTGCCTAAGCAATAGCATGGCTATTCTCCAATACATTAAGTTTTAAAATACATATTTTTAAAAAATTGTAGGTTGTGAATGGTGAACTGAAATCTACCACTCAGATTAACAGAGTTGCTACATGCTTTTTATGCAGTAGATTTCAAAAGTTTGAAAAATTCTCCTGAACACGGTTCAACTTGCATTCCTTTCCTAAAACCTATGGAAATAAAAACACCTTTTTTTTTTTTTTCAATTTTTTTATGCAATTACTAAAATACAGAAAGGCTCAATTTTCAGAAGTTTGAATCTACAAAACATTCTTACACAGGCACACTAGCAAGTTTACTTACATTTGAAAATCCTTTTAACATCACAAGCCATAAATCATCCCATATTAGTTGATGCCCCTTTACATTATAAAGATGTTGAGATTGAGATCTACTAGTGGTGAATGTTGCCTCATATACATTAAAAGAACAGTGAGAACTAAATTTGCCTGAGTATTCCTTTTTTAATTAATACTGTTATTGTGAAAGGGGAGAAAGAACACTACTTCTTGCAATTGCAATTTCTGCTTTAAGCAACCAAAAAACAATAGGGTTCAGAGAATGTGATATTATAGCTATAAGAATGCAAGTTTGTTTCCTTCTTCCCTTGTAAAAAATGAGGTAACAATGAAGTCAGCATATATTAAAGGTCTTTTGTGTTCTTTGGTTTCTATTAAAAAGTAGATGCTGGCTGCAAATTAGGTCAAGTTAAAAAGTCATAAACAATAACAAAAAAAGCCCTTATAACTTCATGTTCTTTTTTATCGAATTTTACTGTGTTTGTCAAACAATAGAATTTATTGTCAACTAAGACTGACACCTTCTTAATTCTGTCTCGTTCATATACCGTATTTCAGTCAGTGATTTGAAAGCTGAATAATTAAATCTCCCTGGAAATATGTGAACAACTGAAATGCAAAATAAAAAAACCACCACCTTGTATCACTGCTCCGCGTAAAATAGGTATTGACGACTGGCTGGCTGGCCACTTTCAAGCAATCCTATTGTCTCTATTCAAATTAAACATTGCACAAGTAGAACTTACAAAATATTATTTAAAAATTTCTTGAATTGTTAACAGCTCTATTCAGGTGCAGTCACTATGCTTTTTTCAATCAGCATGCATATGAGTGAATTTTTTGATTGTCTGGATGTTTGCACAAATGGCAGTTTACCCTTTATACACCCATATACCAGTACAAACAGAATTTGACTATTTATACAAATATTCTCTGATCAAGTTCTACTATTATATCCACTGACTTTCCATAAAGTCAATGGATATTAATAAAGCAAAATACGAATGTACTTTCTGCTGGATCTCAAGGTTGGAGGATAGTTATCAATATTTCATAGCTCTGAAATTAACTGCTGTGCCTCTTACAACAATGGCTCTTTTTTTTTTTTTTAAGTTTTTGACAATAACATTTCAATCTCAGGGGAAAATAGTTTTGTTTGGCATTTTACAGTTACATTTTAAAGCATTATTGCACAAGGAAAAGAATGGTGTTCACTCATGTCCTGATGCTAATATGTACTACAAAGCAAAAGCTAATTCAGCTGGCTCCTGAAGGAGGATCTCTTGTTCATTTGCAACAGGGGCATCGTTTCATCAGTATCAGAAATGACGGGATTTTAAGACACACCATACTGTGAATAAATTGATTAACTTTTGATCAAACTGTTACAGCAGAAGACAACGAGATTCAGTTAAAAAAAAAAAAAAGGAAAAAAAAATAGGCAGAGATAGAAGGCACAGAAACAGAGTAAATCAGTGACAAAGAGGAGTCTAAGAAGGCCAGACTACCTTCTCCTTCCTTGTTACTTTACCCCCACCCTGTCTGCCCCCCAAGCCCTCACAGCCACTACATCTAATTAATAAGTTTTTGAGCTGATAAAGCACTTGCTACTTCTCACTGACTTCAGGAATGCATACCACTGAAGACATCCTCTTGACAAAACATAACTTACATCTTGTTGTAAGTCAAAACACTATCTAATTTCTCATACTTTTCACTCTGTAAGATCCCCAGAGTACTTTAAGTTCTAGTTCCTGCATTTTGCAGTATTTTCCTCAGTGATTGCTTACATGAATAGCTCTTTTCATTTAAGTCAGTAAACATTTATCTTATTTCCCTGACATTCACTTTCTCTCCCTTTCCTCTTCACCTCCAGAAGAGTTTAACCAAAGTTTACTGTGCTCAAGGACAGACTCTTTGAAATGTAGAGATTAACTTAGTGATGACACAGGCTTTATCTTTTTTGTTTGTTCATAGTTTTTCTTTAGAAGGATGACTCTCAGCAGCAAAGAGAAAATACCCATTTGCTTTTGCCCGGCTACTGCACTACTGGTAAGCAGAAACAGTGCAGGCTGAGGAAGGAGGAGAATAGTCTTTCCTCAAAAGCAAACCTACTCCACTGGGATAAACAGAGCAAGAGATAGCGCAAGCAGGGAGTTTGTAATAGTAACAGAGAATGAGAGGTATCTGAGAATAGCAGGGAGCAGGGACATACCTGTACCTTAGTGGTAACAGTAAGACTTTTTCCAAGGGACGCGGTAGAGACTACACAGAGACTTCTACTGTCAAACATAGCCTCTAAGTTTTAAACTACATCAGCCTGAGAGGACGTAAAAATTCATAGTCCTTACATAATTGTAAAACTTAGTTCCAGAGAGACTCTGATATTATAAGACTATGCATTATGTGCCCTGCCACTAAGACATTATGCAACTATGCTTTCAAGTGGTCCATCCTTCATTTCTCCAGCCATAATTCTACTTCACATAAAAATATAACAAAGTCCTACATCAGTGTCAAAGCAACAGCATCTCTAGGTTTACTGTGTCCTGATTTTGCTTCATGGTGTGGAGGAAGTCTCTTTTCCCCAGTCTACAAAAAACAGCACTGTCCACATTCTTTCCTATATTGTTATTTTGCCCCAATCCTCAGCCTCTTGCTATAAAAAAAAGGGCTATAAATTGATTGTACAAGCTCATAAATAATATTATTCCATAAATTTATAAGACCATACAAGTCCATACATTTAGCATTGTTTCTATATAGTAAAAGTTAATCTGGCCGTCATCATAGAGAAAAGAAAAATTTTGTGAAGTAGGTTTTCATAAGTAGCAGTTTCCATCTTAAAACAATGCTTTCTGGATCAGAACAAGAGCTATTCCTGAAGGCTTTCTTGGGGTCATGGAAACATCTTCATGTTTTATGCTAAGACACTGTTAGCTTTCCCACATAGTTCTAGTTTACCTGTAAATATTTTTTTTTCCATGAATAAAGACAAACAAAAGACACCCTTATAAAAAAAAAAAAGTTAGTAAGAAACCAAGCATTCATGAAACATTAAAGATATGATAAATACAGGACAAAGCTGTATCACATACCAACACAGAGGTTCTTAAGAAACTCTCAATGAGAAAAAATGAGCAAAGAAAGGAGATTGTCTTCTTCAAATGTAAGTCTGTATAGCAGGTATTCAATGCTTATAGAAGTCACAAATTTTCAAAGCCTAAATCAGCATTTCTATGTTGAGTGAAAGGACTCATTTTTACTTAAAGTCTTATTTCATTGTAACATTGAATTTAAGCTAAATTTATGTTAATCTGTACCTTTCTGATAGAGAACAAACTTTAACAGTGCCTCAAGAAATATGACATAGTGATGAACAAGATGATTAGGGTTTACTACGCTTTTCCCCAGCATACACAAAGCCAATATGACAAACTACTGATACCTTTTCCTCAACCCAAGAGATTTAATCATCATGTTTTGCCACAGTGTGGGCCTAGAACTCGTGACATTCTGAGCAATTCAGCATTCATACCGACTTGTGAGGGGGGCTGTGAAACAGATTCATAATTCCACTGATGTCTTGGTTTCAATTGCCCATGCATTCAGATAATTAGAATCCCTGCATTTAGGCAATTTACAGCCTGAAAGTACTGAAATGTATGTCTTCTCTCTGTCAATGATTAGATTACGAGGATACTTCCCACCCATCCTATCAAAGATGTGAAACTTGTCACCCAGAATATGCAATTGATTGACCCTGCTGTCAAGTAAGCAATCACAAAAAGTTTAAAGTTTAAAAGCTTACAAAGAAAGAATAAAGAGATGGCACTATAGTCTAGTGACAAATAGAAACACATTATGAATAAACCCAAAGAGCAAACTGGAAGTCAGTAGCTTTTCAGTACAAAATACACGTGAAAATCCTGGAAGAGTGGGAACACAGGACTTAGTCTTACGTGTGGACACTTGTATCGGCTATATTCCTAACATTCCTAACTACAAATGTAGGCATACACGTCACGTTTCTGTTTAATATTGTAGCCTAAAGGAACTGCACATTATTTTAGGTGATGTTAAAAGCAAAACATATGGCAGAAGAAGCCTCCCCTCTCACTTCATACTGAAATGAAGAAATTCATAAACCCCTGCCTTTTAAGAAGTATGTTTGCTCCTCATTTTCCAAAGTGATTTTGTTAGAAATCCCAAAACCTTAAAGAGCAGATTTATGTTTGACCGAATAAGCCCCTTTCATCTATATCTCTCTAACCAGCCTGAGGGAGTTCAAAATGCTCATAATAATTTATGTTACAGGTTTACTCACCTCAACTGTCACGTACAATTTCAGAACAAATCATTAAACCAGCATAGCTACTGCAACAGTCCAACCTGACACTGATAATTATATCTTGTTGCTTATTTTTTTTAAAAAAAAGCGTAATGGGCGTATTTAATTTGCGACTTTAACTGACTAAACTTGCATTAAAAATTTCCATGTGGTACAATTGCTTCATTAGTCCGGCCTTAGAGGAAATGACTAAGTATTAGAAATAAAGATTAACAGTTTGAAAGTTTTCTTTAAAGTAGGAGCAAAACTATAAAATTTAATATTACTGTAAAAGCACCAGATATGTTGTAATTTCAAGGTAAAATAAATCAACTATTGAATTGCATCAAGACAAGTAAGCCTAAACTGGTTTGTTCTTGTTTTTTTGGGTTTTGTTTAACACCGGTTTATGACTACCAATCAAAAATTCTGCAGAATGAGGATGTAACTCCAAATTCTGTCATAGGAAACATGAAAACAGCCTTATTGTTTGATTTCAGAAGTCCCCATTCTCCAGAAGTATTTAAAATGAATGACTGTAGAAGGCAAGAAGAGATCAAACATACGAGTGTCTCTGCTAGTCTTCTGTTATTCTTCAGCTCAGATGTAGCTTTGATGGCTTTCACACTAATAACTTGAATATTCTTCTCTGATCATTCCTGATCCTGTTATATCTCTTTAAAAAGACATAAAAAGACCCAAACTGCAAACAGTACCCAAGATATGAACATCTATGCTGTATCTTTGGTGCTACAGAATCCCCCATTTATTTTCTTAATAATCCCTAACATTTGATTTGGGATTATTTTATGATTACTCAGCACTGAGCTGACACTTTCATACAAATACCAGGCATGAACCCCAAACACTGTTCCTTAGTCTGCCACTGTAAACTGAGTCAGGATTTTTTAGTCTTCCTTCTTTGCCTGTGCACCACTTCAGACATATGCGGAATTTCATTATGCCATTTTATAATACAGTCCCACAGCGTCGTAAGGCTCTTTCTTCTATAGTTCTTCAACTGACTAACTTGATTTCTTTATTGCACTGGTTTTTATTGCACTGACTATTCCATTTTCAGGGTATTAAAGAATTTACCAGCTTGTAGAATTTCACTACTGATCTCCAAGTGCACCAAACATTCGATGTTTTATTGTTTCCTACCCCTCAGCCGCTCAGTTTCCTTAAAAGTCTGTTTTATGGGACTCAGCAGCAGCCTTTTGGAAAGTAGGGAAGCTTCCATCAATCCTTATTCAAATCCTTATTCACATGACAGTTAACTCTTCCCAGCCTTCCAAATAGTTTTAGGGTAAAATATCTTAAAGAAAACCCAAACATGTTGACTGTTCTTAACTAGGTCATATTTAGCTGCATATTCACTAATTCTGTTCTTAAATATTATTTCTGTTACCTTATCTGCTAGAGCAAGACAAGAGTCTTATGGCTTGTAGTTTCCTGGAGCCCTCCTAAAACCTTTTGTGGCATCACAGTAATGTCTTGCTTAAAATTGACTTGGCATTGAAGACACAGAAAATTTCTAACGTTCATTTTCTCAGTTTATTCAACTATCATTGACGTAGTTTGTTTTCCAAAAGGATCGCTTGAAGACTCACACTCAAAGAAGGGATCCAGCCTAAACGCTTCCTCCTTTTTTTGTAAGTGAAGACAGAATTAAGAGCGTAAAAGATGTAAAGACTGATTTCAGTTTCTCTGTAATGGCCCTGGCTTCTCCATTACTCCTTTTTTTACCTTTATCCATCAATTTTATGGACTTACTCACTGACATCCTGCCCTTGAAATACAGAAGAAAAACGTGTCATTAGATTAGACACGTTTTGCCAGTTGTTCTTCAATGCCTTTTTGACCTGCCTTCTGTTTTTATGATTATCCTGCCATAGTTTCAGAATTTATTGTCTTTAATTTTCTTCATTTGGACAATATTTAGCTATACCAGTTTCCTCTAGCACTTTTTGTAGATATTTCTAAGTACTTTGCAATGATAGACAATCTCTATCATCGCTACTATCGATTTGTAGAAAAGAACACTAAATACTCAGAGGGGAATGCACACAACTTTCTAGTCTTGTGATTAGAACAGCCAGAAGAACAGACTACTGTTTTCCATCACTGCTTACAGAGCTGTTTCCACAAATTATCAACAGATTTTAACTGCAAATGTGAATAAGTTAAAAAATAGGGCCAGGCAAGGCGTAGCTGATTTGATTCTTATTCTTCTCCCTTCCCTGGTATATTCCAACATGTTGTACTGAATAGGAAATGCTAAATGCTTGTATTCTTTTTAGGTGCAAATTTATATCTCGACAGTCTGTGATACTTGATACGTGCCAAATATAAAGTGATAGTAGATTAAATCAACACCGTGAGGCACCATGGTTGGTATGCTTTATAAACAAAAAGAACACCGGGCAGACTCACTAATGTGGAGTCTGGACTTTGATCATACTGAGAAGAAGAAAGCAAAACGTAACATGACAAATAAGTTATGAATCCTGGCAGTAAAAGACAGTCTCTCATTAACTCCCTTGCTTTGCAAATACTTGGAAGATGTGTGTTTGTTTAATTTTGATTTCATATTCAACTGCCTTGCTTAGAATAGTCAATAAATACACTTTATATTAAGCTTACTGTTTCTTAAACCATAATTTTTTTCTTTATTAGAAAACAGAAAGTAAACAAAATAGAAAACTATCCTGATGATAACTTTAACTCTGAAGGAACTGCTATTATCTTTGCAGAAGCCCTGGCTACCTTTGCACGTTCTGAGTCAGATATTGTACACACTTATTTCCAAAGATTTTCGGATTCAGTAAGAATTCAGGAACTAAGGCAAGAGGTTTTCTCTTTTATTAAATTCAACTGTCTAATACGTTTCTAAGACAGTATTTTTAAACCATGCATTTGTGCTTAGGTCATTGCCAGGGGCTTCAGCAATAATGAAAATCTATACACTGCTACTGTTTGCTTTTTCTGTTAAATTTAAGTGTTGAAACACGAAGGAAGAGAAATAAGTTTAGCAGCGAGGGCTGGTATCTTGCCTATGAACAAAATGTTACTGATGATTCTCAACGGGATATTCTTACTTTTCTTAAACTCAAAGAGAAAACAGTTCAGGATGAGTTATATTTTGGTAATGTAGCCTATTTTTCTAATCGGCTTCACATAATCACATTTTCAGGGACAATTTCTCTTCTGTTTCCTACACTGACAGGAAAGAGCATAACTTTCTGGCATTGTGGTTAATATACTCAGAAGGGTGGATTTAAAGCTGGGGACATGAAAGAGATGAGAGTACCAAGTAAAGAAACCAGGAAACCACAGAAGAATTAGACCATCCCTAATTTGAGAGGTAACTTCAAAAGAATCTAAAGAAAACTGTATCACCAATATCTACAAGTATCTTGTGTTGATTTGAGTGGAAAAAGCTGAATTTCCTAGTTTTATATCAAGAAAGACGGTGACATTGTCAATAGATGTTGCTAGCTGACAGGTAAATCTCTATTCAGTGGATAGCAAAGACAACTCTTGGACCAATTAGACAAAAGATGCGTGTTTGTTTGATAACAACCCATTTACAGACATTTGTTTCAAAGAATAATGCTAAAACCTCATCCATATTACACAAACACCTC
>VYZM01015374.1:232-40644 GCA_013398915.1 Dromas ardeola
GAGGGCCGGTGCTGGGCCACGGCAGAGCCCCCGGAAGAACCGGGGACTCCCGTCCTTCAGTCTGCGCTCCAACATCCAGCTTAGAAACCTGGCTGCTGGGGGCTAAGCAGGGTTTTGTGCAGAGTTTCTGAAGCATTTGCGAGTTTGCCCTTTGGAATTGGTCGGCTGGCTCTTGTGCTTGGTTCTCCGGAGCATCCTAAGGCTGTTTGGGCCCCAATGCCTCATCAGGACCCCTGGATTTTACTGCACGTCAGCTCAGCTGCACTTGTAAGCGTGTCAGCCTCCCAGTCCTGGATGCAGAAGCCCGTTAGAGCGGCTGGAAAAGGCTCTGTACACTGGCTGGCCTCTCCATTTTCTCAGCAGCTCTCCCCTCCCCACGCCGGCTGCTGGGGTACAGCCCTTCCCTCCCAAGTACCAGGAACCAAATGTTTTGGGGTGGTCGTCCGGTGAACTGTTGGGGGAGATGGAATGATGTGCGCGCTGTGTTTGAAATGTCAGATTGTTTCCTCCAAGCCCTTTTTCAGATCGAAGTCTCCGCTGGCTCTCAGTGCTCTGTAAGCCTTCAGGCCTGGGATGCAGATGGGTGGTTTTTCATGGTCGGACAGAAGGTTATCTGAGAAGTGCCTACTGTACGTGGCCTGGGTCGTTCGTGCGGGGACGGTGGTGCGCTGCTGCGGCTTGGTCAGGAGGTATTGGAGACCAGGAGGTGCATTTAGAGGGAGCCGAGGTGGACACGGCTGATGGAGATAGGCTGCAGATCCCAGACCGTAGCCCTTGTCGATCTGAACACAGAGATCTTGCCATACTTTGCACATTGTCACCTGGCACGCGTAGGGACTTGTGCTTCAGGGCTGTGCTCTGTGGGAGATGCCACCTTTCCTAATCTGGAGCAGATCCGTGGTGGGAGGGCAGCCAAGTGGCAGATCGGCCTCCTGAGATTCTTGGCTGTGAGGGTGGTGAGCCCCTGGCCCAGGTTGCCCAGAGAAGCTGTGGTTGCCCCATCCCTGGAGGGGTTCAAGGCCAGGTTGGACGGGGCTTGGAGCAACCTGGGCTGGTGGGAGGGGTCCCTGCCCAGGGCAGGGGGTGGCACTGGGTGGGCTTTAAGGTCCCTTCCAACCAAAACCATTCTATGATGCTGTGAGCCTGCTGGTGGCTTTTGCATGGCCGTTTCTTGAGACCTGCTGCCGAACAGACTGGCTTGTGCCCATGCGTGAACCAGGACTGAGCTCTGCCTGAGGAAGGAGCTGCCGTAGCATAACACGTGCCAGAGAGTCATCATTCAAATTACCGTGATTTTATGTTCGTGGGAATATTAACTTGTTTAAAGTTGCATCAGCTTCTGTTTGTGTCCCAGGCTTAAGAGTTGGAGGCAGAAGGCAAGACCCAACATTGCTCCCTTCCCCAGCTGGGGTTGGAGGGCTGGAGAGGCCTTTGAAGGTTTGATGTGACTCGCTCTGTTTGCGAAGCCATATTGCTTTGGCAGGAAAGGAAGCAGCTTCATTGAACCTGGTGACTTGGTGCGTAAGGGAACCCGAGGCATGGGCCAGGCATAACATCTTTTGAGTTGGAATAAATATTGAAAAAGAAAACAAAACTGCTAAAGTTGCATATAAAAAAGGTCGGGCGTCCTGCCCAGGCTCGGAGCTGTCTCCTGGTAGCGGAAGGGCTGGGTGACCCTGTGGAGGGGCCGGGATGGCCTTGTGAGATGCACTGGTTACCCCCCTGCTCTCCTGGGCGCCCTTTATCTTTGCTCTGGGAGCCCTTTATCTTTTCTCTGAATACTGCTGGCTTTGCAGAGGGAAACAGCCTGGGCCCTGGTGCTGCCTCAGCCAGCTCAGCGCGATTGGCTTTATCTTGTGGAAAATGCGCTGCTTTCATCCGTCCTGGAGGTTTTGTGGGAGCTTGCCAAGTTTGCAGCGGTTGCACGTGAGACCTCGACAGAGACCCAGGCAGTCCCCGGGCCGGCGGATGCAGCTGTGCTGATCTCCACCGGCAGGGACCTCATCAGGTGAGGTGCAAGTGGGAGAAATGCTTTTTTCCTCCCATCTTCCCCCTTCATCTGAGGCTTTTGTTCATTTCTGGGTTGGTTCTGACCCTTTCTGTGAGCGGAGGGGTCGGGGAAGGAACGGATCCTGCGGCATTTCTCTGAGTGAGGGCCTTTTCGAAGCAGGAGGAGGCTGGAGCGAAGGGCTGGGGCTGCCTGTGGTCAGACCTGGGGGCAGGGAGGGAGGAGGCTGGTTTGGAAAGCGTGTGTCCAAGCCCGGTGTCCTGCCGAGGCGGCTTTCTCCAGTGCTGGCAGGAAACTTATGAACAGCCCATTTGCTGGAACATGGGGCTCTGAGAAAGGTCATATACAGTGCAGCCTTGAGAAAGCTGCTTATGCGGGTGGGACAGGTGAGTCAGTGGCTTCCTCCTCGTTTTCCGTCATAATCCTACTCTTCGGAGCGAGATGTGCTGCCTGCCTGCTCCCCAGAAGCCTCCCGGATCTGCCTGCGTTTGCCTCGGCCGTGCTGGGTGCTGTTGGACTCTGCCCGAGCATGCAGCTCTTCCCAGGCCACCGTCACCCAGCCGGCCAGGGAGGAGCAGGCTACTACCGAATTTCTTTCGTGCTCTTGTTGCTATTTGGAGTGCTGTCGCTCGCCTTGTATTTAGCAATGGCAGCTGAGGAAGCCAAGGGAGGCAGAAGGGCTGTTGCCAGAGCACGAGAAACGTTTAACTCTTGCCTTCGCAGCTTCCTGTGCGTTAGCAGCTCTTGGGTTGGGCTGATAGGAAATGCCGGTGGCGTTCCCGAAATTTGCTTGTGTCGGGTCGCTTAGAGGATGAGGAGGGTTTTTGTGTGCCATTTCCTCTTGCGCTGGAAAAAATGCTGCTGCCCTGGTGCCTGGGCAGAAGGGAGAAGGGGGAGCCCTGGAAAGGAAATAAGATCCAAAGAAATGTGTCACCAGCAGAAAGAGCTGTTGTTTTCCTGCATTTATATTGCAGAGCGTCGTCCTGTTCAGGCAGCCGATGTTTGACAGCCAAGATAATACATTTATATTGATGTAATTAGCGGGACGTGGAGTTTGCTGAATGGCTTGGGGGCAGCATGCTTTTCAGTCTAACTCCGGCAAATAGATCAGGGAGGACTGGAAAGCTGCCGTGGGTTGCTAGAATTGGCCCTTTGGGTTTCTGGAGGTTGAGTACATTACTGCTGATATTTCCTATTGTGCTGTACCCTGCCTCGTTGAAAAGAGAATAACTTGAGGGAACACGGGGCTATTTTTGCCAGCTTGAAATGATCAAGTTTGATTTCTGAAAACTGAAGCCGAGTCTTTAGGCTTGCACATTAAAGAGAGTATTGCAACCATATCTCTGTTCCTCTCCAAATGCGTGCCTGTGCGCTTTGCCAGTGGTGTAAACTCTAATGTGTGTTCATAAAAATAATAATAATAAAAAAAAAATAGCTTTTCTGTTTCTGCAATGCAGCCCCTTTTGTAGCAAGCCTAAATGCTGTGGGTCTGATCAGCGTCGGCGTTAGAGGAGGGGGCGATTGCACCGTGGCAGGGGGGCCCGAGCCAGCATCTCGCCCCACTCCTGGGGTTAGCAGCCCTTACCCATGCCACGGGGTTATCAATACGCACTCGCTTTGGTAAAATAGAGACCGAGACGTTACAAAAAGCTGTCGTCCCCCTTCAGTGATATTGCCCAACTGCATTTCCAACATGGCACTGCCTGCGGCACCAAAGTTTCCCCTTCAGCATCTTGTTCCCAGCGCCAGCCCAGGTGATTTTGGTTTACTGAGGATATCACAGGCAGCTTCCCAGCTTGCGTTGTGTTGTGTTCCTCTGACAGCAGAAGGTCCTTCTGCTCCCATAACAAAAGGGTTTGCAGAGAAGCTAACTCTCAGACAGCTTTGCCGGGGCACAAGTTAACTCCCCCGTCTTTGTGCTGGTCCCTGGAAGTGGAAAGACGTCACGAGGGTCCTTGTGTGCTGGGCTGTGTCCTCCCCGCCATGGCAGCTCTGCTCTCCGGAGAGGCTGCAGCACCGATTGTGGTCAAGGTCTTGCTCTCCAGCTTGTCCGCATCGGTCACCTGCCTGCAAGACTCAGCAGGCAGAGCTCGGGCAGTCCTTGGAAATTCAGCACAGCCAAAAGGCTTTATTTTAAGCTGTTGGTTGTTAAGCAGTTTCTCTTCCTAGCCCATGCGTGTGCGACCACGTCTCCTGCAAGAAAAATGACGTGGTGTCACGTAGACTGATGTAGACCTTTGTGGTACTCCGTCCTCTGGCGTTTGTCTCGGTCTCTTTAGCTCTCATAAGCCTTAAGCCTTTCCAGTGAGCGGGAGCGGCTCAACTGGGCGCCCTGGAGATGCTGTGCGCCTGGAGCTCCCTACGTAGCCAGTGCTGTACAGACCCTTGGGCTGAAAGGATCAGGCTGGTCCTTTTGAACCTTAGTCACTCCCTTATTTACTTTTTACTGGTCCCCCAGTGGTGTCTCTTGCCTGCTCCGTAACGCTCTCCATTTGCTGGTTTGATTCCATTAGTGGCACATGTCCAGGTGTCCACCACAGGTCGTCTTTTCCCCACTGCCTGGAAATCTCAGGGGTGCAGAGCGCTGGAAGAGAAAAGCCCTTTGTGAATTGAGCATAACCTGCCCCAGGGGCATCGTGCCGCATTTGGTGGTGGGGAGAGCCGGCAAGGTGGCGGGGCCAGAACCGGGTCTGTGGCTCTTGCGTGCTGCTGCCGCGCTCCCAAAGAGGCTCAGCGATCACATTGTTCTGGCTGAATCCTTCGTTGCTTTATTGTGCCCTCCCCAATCTAAAATAGAGAAAGGGAGAGAGTGCTGGTGAGCCAAACAGTTATGGATAAGGGTTCTTGTTGCCTCCATCTGATAAAAGCCCGTCCCAAAGGAGACAGCGCTTTCGCAAAGGATAAATTTCATTAAAAGAGGTTGTTTGGAGAGTAGAGAATGTGAAGGGGGAAGAGGAAATGTCTTGGGGGAGGGAAGTTTGCCAAGACGAGTACTCAAACGCGGTACCTTCTGGGGGTGGGATGGGCACGTTTGACATAACCAGAGGAATTTGTACTTTTGAATATCCAGTAGATGTAACTGCTAACGATGTCCTGGCCGTGCGAAGTAATTAACATCTGTTTCTGCATTTGAACATTCAGGCAGTGTGCCCCTCCAGGCGTCCCTGCGTTCACATCCAGACCCTTTGGGAGATCCTGCCCTGTTGCTAATTGTCGAGAGCTGTCCAGAATCCTTATCGTTAAGATCCCGCTGTGCTCCTGAGGTGTTGTGTTACCTGCTACGACAGCTCTCGCCAGAATGCTAAGCAGCAGCCGCCGTCAGGGAGAGTAAGGCCAGTGGTGGGAACAGAACTATAAAGGCACCACCAGAGGTTCTGAAACCACAAGTGAAGAATCTGTGTCGACCCACACGCAGAGCGGCTCCTGTCTCCAGGTGGGACCGAGCTCCAGCCCGTCGCCAGCCGGATGCCGCGGGAAGCACAGAGCCTTCCGAGAGCTCAAGTTCAAGTGGATGCTCATTGAGTGACCTAAAATGTGAGGTTGGTTGCGTGTGCTGGTGCGAGATGCTGCTCAGCCCGGAGTCTCAGCGGCCATTTATTCTTACATGCCTTTCTTTCCTCTCTGTTCCCCAGCTTGGTGCAGCAGCCTCTCCTCCGAACAGGCTGGGTGTGCAGAGACCGTCTAGCATGCTCCTCCAACCGGGCCGCTCAGCCGGTGCCAACAGCAGCCGTTCGATTCCAGGGATGCCAGGCTGACCTCCCACCAACTGGGACCTGCAGAGCAGAAACCGTGTTGGGTAAGAGGCTTTTCTGACTGCAGCTGGTTCTGTGCTGGGCTGGGAGGGGCTGAAACGAAAAAAAGCTTTTCTCCTCTGGTTCGTAAGCACGGTTACCCGGCTTCTTGCCTCCCACGCCTCTTGTTCTTGTCTTTCTTCCTTGTTTTGATTCCTTCTTTGAGTGTTTCCCTCTCCTCAATGTCTGTGTGAAGGCCACGTGCTCTTATGGATGGGGATACCGGTGTCCTCTGGTTTTCTCATGACGAAGGAGAAACTGTAAGAGTGGAAGAGAAAATGTGGGGTCTTCCAGGACCTCGCAGTCTTAAGCCGTGGAAACTGCGTGACTGTCCCAGGGTGTGTTTGAGGCAATGCAAGGGCAGGGAAATAAATTAATTTGAGAAACTCTGCATTATTGCCTGCAATAACCACAGTGCCGTGGCAGTTCCCAGCCCAGGACTGGGACAGGGAGATGACTGTGGTGTACCTTACGTGGCTGGGCCGCTTTTAGCCTGGGGATTCAGAGCCTGCTCTGCAGAGACAGGACAAGGTGGTGGGGAGCCAGTCTGAGCTTGTACCTTCAGGATACGCTTGCAGTGTCCGCTGCAGGAGAGTGTCTGATGGTGATGTTCTTGCATTCAAATTAGCCAGGTTGATGTGGCCCTACCCAGGCCAGGGCTTTGGATTAATCGAATGGACACTAGTGTGCTGTGTGTTGGCCGATCTGGTCTGCCTGCATGCTTATGGGCAAGCTGGAGTCTCTGTGTGACTTTGGTGTCCAGCTTCAGCAGAAGGTCTGCAGGAATCTCTTACAGTTTGGGGTCAATGAAGCAAGGCTGTGAGCACACCAGTCTTTGAGTGGTGACTGTCACCAGGCAGATGTCGGCTGAGATTTGCGCCATAGTTAGTTCTCAACTGCGGGAGGGATGAAGTAACGTTCCTGCTCTTGGATCAGTTTTGGTGCAGCCTTGGAGTGTTTTGTAAATGCTACTTCAGGTGTGCAAAGCCCTTGTTCCCGTTGCCTAACCCTGCCACGCAGCATGCCTGAGCCAACAGAGCCTGGTGGAGGGAAGGCTGAGGGTCTGGAGCACCACAGGAGGTTAAGGCAGCTGGATATGTCTTGCAAGGCATTTGAGAGTGACACCTGTAACGTGATCTGCTCTCCATCTGCCTGTTCGGGTTGACGTGGGTTCAGGATGCAGCCAGCTGGTCTGGGTTGAGGCCAGCTCCCTCACTCTGCGGGGAGGTGTCTTGGATGGCCCGTTAGGGCTGGCTTTGCTGTAGCAAAGGCAGCTTCATTCTCAAAGCATCTGCATTATGTTTCAGCCCTCTCATCTTGGAGTACAGCATTTTCCTCATGTGATCATTATATTTGTTTAAATAACTGCTCTCATGGGCAAATATTGCTTAAGGCGTTGTGTAATTGAACACATCCTACAGTTTCAGC
Organism: Dromas ardeola; assembly: GCA_013398915.1. Taxonomy (NCBI): domain Eukaryota; kingdom Metazoa; phylum Chordata; class Aves; order Charadriiformes; family Dromadidae; genus Dromas; species Dromas ardeola. The sequence continues at coordinate 7,460 of VYZM01015374.1, forward strand.
TATATTGGTGTAGCAGAAGAGGAGCCGCTTGTGACGGAGACAGTAACCCAGTGTAGCTCCTCTGGTGAGGAAAGGGGAGTATCGTAGTGTCAGTGTCATATATAACAGCGTCAGGCACTCTTATATATGTCACTTCAGTTGTACCAGGTGTTATTGCAGTCATATAATTTCAATTACAATATCGTCTCCTAACAGAAATAATAGCATGGCTATGACATCAGTGTGCAGAGGGATTCATGTGTTTTTTCAGGATCACAGAATCATAGAATTGCCTTGCTTGGAAGGGGCCTGTCAGATCATCGAGTTCAACCATCAACCCAACACTGACAAAAACCATCACTAAACCGTGTCGCCTGGATGGCCCAGGACAGTACAGGTGTAATGTGGAGGACGAGAGGGGTGAGCAGTAACGTGTTGCTCCCCCATTAGGTTATCAAACCAAGCTGTGCGAAAAGAGGAACTGTCCCCTCTGGGTTTCACTCTCCCTGTCCCACCTCCGCGGTGCTCTCCGTGTTCCCTGTGCTCACGGAGAAGGCGGCAGCCTCTCGTGCAGGTCTCGGCGATTCTTAATGCTTTTCTCTCTCGGTTGTTTCTGATGGAAATGCCAAATGCCCCTGTTGTCTGTCAGGCGTATCCTACCTCTGTGCTCGCCTGAGGCCCAGCCAGAGACACGGTGGTTTAAATCTAGGCCAGCTGGTTGGAAACTGGGACGTGGTGTCCAGTGAAGCTGGGAAAGTCCAAATGGCAGAAGGAGGCACCCAGGTGCTGCTGCCCCTGTGAAGAGCCCTTGTGGCTCAGGACGGGGCAGTGTGCTGAAGACTGGGAGCTCTGTCTAGCAAGGGTTGCAGCTGGATGCGACTTGGACGAATTGCATTTTTACTGTCTGTCTAATCTGTGTTAGAATTAAAGCTGTGGCTGGAGTGTCTGGGGACAGTGTGCTCAGGGGACATCGCCTCCACCTCCCATCTCTGAGACACTGCTTTCCACGTCCATGCCCTGGGTTTTCACTGGCTGTGAGACTCCGCTTCTTGGTGCAACTCTCTTCCCCTCCCTTCTGCAGTGGCCAGCTCTTCATCTGCTTATCTGTCAGCTTAGCATGATCTGAAGATACAATCCCTGATGACCTTTTGGGTACGACCTTGTGTTTGAGAGATGCCTGGGCATCTACGGCCCTCTACAAATTCAGCTTGCTGAGTGATTGGGAGGAACTTCATGGGCCATCAGCAGTTCCCTACTGCTGAAGACAGTCATCTTGTGCAGGTCATGAACTTGTCCAGGAACTAATTGTTGGAACTAACTCTGTGGTTTTTTTCCCCCAGTGCTTCTGGAGCAGCTGGTCCAGAGATCTGCTCTTTGAAAGGTTAGAAACCCGCCTCTGGCTTCCAGTATCCAGTTTTCCTGGGCTGGTTTATTGTACTTGTGCCGTTGCAGAGTGTCATCTTGCAGATGAGAGATGACTTGCAAATTCTTTTCCTTTCCTGGTTCACTGGAACTTTATGTCCTGCACCAGTGGTGGCTCCGGATGCAGATTTGTCCTGAGAAATGTGTTGAAAGCTACTTTGTTTTTTCTGTTGCTTCTTTTTGGGAGGTTGGTTTGGCTGGGCCCATTTATTTAAGTGTTGTGCTTTTGGGCGTTTTAAGTGCAGGTGGAGTTCTGAGCTGTACAGTTTGTGAACATTAGCGAGTACAGAAGAGCACTTTTTGCGTTACTGTCACTTCTGTCGTCTTTTTTTAATGTTTGTCCTTGCTACTTGTGCCATCTTGCCCCTTCAGGAGAGAGAGATGTTGGCAGAAACAGTTGAATCAAGGTGAACCTGATAAAGCAATGTATTGAAGAGCCAGTGCCTGGCTTTTTCTCGTGGCTCTTATTCATGTTTATCTCTAGCTGTGAATGTGCAATAACAACAGTTCTGTTCTGCACAGGCTGGCACAGCCTCAGACAGGAAGATCTGCTGTTTACCAATCAACACTCTGCTGTAAGTGAGAAAGGGGAAAGAAATGTTTTATTGCTGCTGGGTAACCCAGAGCGTAGTTAAACCTTTCTGAAAAAAAAAAAAAAAAAAGAGGAAACTAAGAGCACATGTGTTACTCAAGATGCATTTTTCCTGGCAAGAGTCCCTTGTGTGTGTGCTCTTCCTGCAAAGCATCCCTGCTTATGCTGCTTCCCATTAAATCCATAGCATATTGGTGGCAGGCAAGTAAAAGCTTCCTGTTTTCATAGTGCAACCGGGCTCAGCAGGCAGTCTGTCGAGGTGATTTTTCAGCCTGGCATGTTTTGTAGCTGGGGCAGCCTGCGAGCTGAGTCGGATGACAGAACCCTGCTACGAGGATTAGAGATAGGAGGAGGAAAAGATCTGGAAATGAGATCCGCTGGTAAAGCTTCCCAAGATTGGATGCTGTGGCTTGTCTTGTTTTGTTTCTTCCCCTTGTCTGTCTTTCTGTGGCACTACCACGATGTTCCTAATGAGATGAGCCATGCCAGCCCCCACACGCTTTTGTTAACACTGCACTCAAAAGTCAGCCACAATTGGCCAGTAAACTGGAGGATACAAGCAGCTCGTTGCACTTCATTGAAGCAATGTTAATTGACTTAATGGAGCACTAGGGTTTTAGAGATTTGGTTGTGGGTTTGTTTTTTTTTTTAAATGTGTGTGCATTCAGACCCTTCTTCGGCAGTGCCTTTGTTGCCATTTTCATGTTTGTTCAGAAAAGGACCTTCCTGCTCTTCAGCTGTTGATGGACGTGGATTTTGAAGTTCACCCTTATTTTGAAGAAACCTTCCTGTCCACAGCTTCTCCCTCTTTTTCTCCCTGCAGCCTATAATTAAGATGTTGGTTGCCCTTTCAGATCTGTATAATCTCCTCTCTCAAAGTGACCGTGATAGATTTCCAGTAGCTCACTGGATAATCTATCGCTGGTTTACAGCATCCTGTGCAAGGGAGAAGAGGAAACTTTTGTCAGACTTCGACGCTAGTTGCTTTGTGGCTAAGCTGCCTCTACAATAAATCTACTTTTCCTATCAATCTTTTGCTTCAGGCTTTGGACGCCTCTTCCTCTGCCTGCATACTTATGAAGAGTCAGTGCTGGGCATTAAACGCAGCTCAGCCCAACTCAGCTGCTGTGTATGAGTTTCTTCTGTCTTAAAGTTGAGCCAGAACCAGTTTCAAGGCAGCTGGAAGAAGGTAAAGATCCTCAAGCTTGCCTTTGCATGTTAATGTCCGTGGCCAGAAGGATGTGCTGCTGTTCTGGACTTTGCTAAAGCGTAGCATGAAGCGTGAGGTCCTGCTCTGTGCTGGTCTAGGACTCCAGGTTAAATTATCTTGTTACGTCATTAACAGCCCATCTGGAAATCTGTTTCCAGGCAGCTAACTTCATCTAATGATATCTGGGCAAGTAGCGCACCAATCTTGTTTCTCACTGTCATCTGGAAAACGGCTCATTTGCAGCTTCCAGTCCCTTAGATTTCCTCTAAGGCCAGAACATCTGACTGGCCTCTCTTCTCTCAGCTCAGCTGCCCCACGCCAAACATTTGGGTGGGTAATTTTTACCTTTCTCCCCGTTTCCCTCTCCTTCATTTGCGGTGCTTGTGCGCTGCCTGTCACCCTAGTGCCTTGCGAGCCTGAAGATCTCTTGGCCCTGGGAGGTGAGGCGGTGCTTTCTGAGCCACAGGACTGTGCCCCGAGTGGCACGGGGGGCTCCGTGGTCCAGCAAGAGGGCTAAAAAAGCCTCCCACGTTCCAGTTGAGTGCACCAACCGCTGGCCCGTCCTTCCTGTTATAGCTTATGCCTCAGTCTGTCCTTGGAGGTACCTTCCCACCTGTCCCTGCCAGAAGCTTTGCGAGGAACGGGAACTTGCTGACACCTGAGTTTCCTGCCAAGACTGCAGCGCTCGGGCTGCCCTGTAGTGCTGGCTTGGCAGGTGAGGACAGGAAGAAAGAGCAGGAAAACTTTGTTTCTTGTCACCAAGACAGCAGCATTGTGCAAGGTGCCTGTTGAGCACGGAGCATCCCATTTTGCTCAGCTGCTTTACAACAGGGGTCCCGCGGGTGATCGTGGAAGCTCTTGCTGCACTTTGAGCTGCGGAGCTCCCGCTGGGTCAGTGTTTGGCATCCTGGATTTCAGTCTGTCCTGCGTCTGTCTGAGGTGGATGGCTTGTCGCTTGTCTGCTCTTTCCCCCCTGCCTTGTGGAAAAAGAGAGATTGTTCACCCTTCCTCCCCAGGGGTTATTTGTTTTATCAGGGTCACCTCAGCCTGGTGAATACAAGTCACGCTCTGCTTGGTGCCCGTACCTGGCTTTGCACGTCCTCAGGTGCTGCCACCCTGCCTCATGGAGCTGGGACCCCACTGTCCATCACTGCTGTGCACACAAATGCTTGAGCTTCTTTTCCTGGTGTGGTTGGCATGGCACACCATGAGGCCTCCACTCTGCATCCTTCTTCAGTTATCCTGTGCCTGGCCTCTTCTGTGACTTTGTCACCTTCCTGCGCTGACATGTCTCATGCTGTGTGCCGTACCCATCCCTGCACGCTGTTCCCTGCTTGCCCTGGACCCCATGAGCACGTGTCTCCTTCGGTGGTAGGTGGGGAGATTTCCTCCTGTGCATGGTGGCAAGATTAGTAGAGGGGTATGTCTTCATGATGAAGTGACAGGCTGAGAGAGTTGGGGGGGTTCAGCCTGGAGAAGAGAAGGCTCCGGGGAGACCTTGGAGCCCCTTCCAGTCCCTCAAGGGGCTCCAGGAAAGCTGGGGAGGGACTCTGGGTCAGGGAGGGGAGCCATGGGACGAGGAGTAATGGCTTCAAACTGGAAGAGGAGAGATTTAGTTGAGATATTGGGAAGAAATTCTTGGCTGTGAGGGCGGTGAGCCCCTGGCCCAGGTTGCCCAGAGCAGCTGTGGCTGCCTCATCCCTGGAGGGGTTCAAGGCCAGGTTGGACCCCCGGGCTTGGAGCAACCTGGGCTGGTGGGAGGTGTCCCTGCTCAGGGCAGGGGGGTGGCACTGGGTGATCTTTAAGGTCCCTTCCAACCCAAACCATTCTGTGATTCTATGAAGTGGTCTCCGCCAGCTTGATGCCCCAAGCCAACCACAGCTCCTCCAGCTGCGCTCATCTGCCCCTGAACTACTTTGTGTTTAGGATGTGTGAGTCCCATCCTGCAGTCCCCAGAGAGGAGGCTGCTCCTGCCAAGGCTGTGGGTGGGGACTGGACATTCAAAGGTCTTCAGGAACCCTCATTTCTCCCTGCAAACAGCAGATTGCACGTGAGTGAGAGCACAGAGCTCCTCCTTTGCTGTTGAGGGTGGTACCAGGTCCCAGCCTGTCTTAGCCCCCAGGCTGGGGAGCTCATTCAGCAGAGGGAAGAGAAGGGCTGGGACTTGCAGCTTCAGTCCTAGAAGAAAGCCTCCTGCTATGTGGCTTCCTCTGGGCACAGCTTTTAAGGGATGGTTTTCCCCCAGGTATATGCTGTGCCTTCTCCTGGGCCGGCAGCTGGCCCAGCATCTTGATCAAGAGCTGTCTGGTGCGTGGGATGTCCATGTTTTCATTCCTGGATCTTCCCTGGAGCAAGGGCGTAGCTCAGAGGTGACTTTATTTATAGGCTGGGGGAGTGGAGGAGTTAATGAAGTGACAGAGTCTTGTCCCTGAGTCTGGAAGGCTGAGAACCAAGAGAGGTTGGAAAACTCAGGCAGGAGCTGACCTGGCTTGTGCCGCATGGATGAATAAATAAGAAAAGGAGCGTGGGGGATATGCCATCACGAGGAGGGAGCTTCTGCACGTGGGACCAACTGGGGCCAGTCTGCCTCACTGGCTTCCTCAGCGGGCTGGAGCAGCTCCAGGGACCTCTGTCTCGTCTTCCTGCTGCCTGCCAAAGCGAAGAGCTTGGGGAGGATCCTAGGAAAAGTTGATCCTGCAACTTCCTAGATAGGTTGAAACACTTGGGCTAGTTGCCTTTTTAGTTCTTTTTTTTTTTTGCTCTCTTCAGAGCCAAAACCTACTTTGGAGCCAGAGGGAAGGAAAGGGGGTTGGGCAGCCCCAGATCCCCACCCTTCCTGCCTGCTTTGCTCTGGGTGGTGTGACAGAAGAGCTGGGGCCCAAAGGGTCAGACTGGTGGCGAGGAATAGGGTTTATCTGGAAGCATCCAGGCTGTCCCGGCAGCAGGAGGAACCTCCATGGGAAAGCTTTGCTGTCCTGAACTCGCTGTAAGTGCCCGCTGCTCAGGGTGCTGGTGGGGCAATTTGAGGAAGGGTCTGCATCGCATCCAACAGATCAGGGTGAGTGGCTGTGAGTGGCTTGGAGGTGGAAACATCAAATCTGGTTTTATTTTGGAAGTGATATTTTGGGAGCAGTTAAACAGTGTCGATTGAAACCCGGTAATTATTGCAGCTGCAAGGGGCAAAAAAAACAAAATCCAAACTCAGCATCTTGCTAAGGTGCTTAACTGTTAATTTCCATGAGTGAGATCCACCCTTCTCAAGACACTTCAATCTGTTCACATTGTTGCTTCCTCTCCTAGTTAGATAGGTGGAAGCAGGGCTTTATTAATTAGGAGGAAAATCCTGTTCCCTCCTGCCAAAGCAGAGGAGCTCTTGGCACTTTGCTCCCTTCCGCGGCCGCAGCCTCCCTGGTGGAGCACGGGCAGTGCACAGGGCATCTCCCTGCCCGGTGGGAGAAGTTCCTCAAAAATATGGCTGGCCGCTTCCAGAGAGGCTTTCTTCTTTGTAGGCTTCTTTAACCACCCCTTCCCTTGCTAGGGTGTAGTTATCATTCTCACCTTTGCTTCTTGCAGGCTCTTCATTTGCTTAGCGTTGGCCAAAGGCGATTTCTGGCCCAGCGTGGCGAGCACGTACATGCTTTGCATCCGGCTCTGACGCTGCCGCTCCTCCTGCTTTCTAACAGGTTCGCCCTCTCCCCTCCTTGGGCCGACGTTCCCCCCTAAATATTGTTCATCGTCTGCTCTCACCTGATGTGAGGGGTGACCCTGAAGGAAAGGATTTACTGCTTTGCCTGGAGAAATCCGATTTCACGCAGCGCTTGCAGCCAAGCAGCCCACTTAGACCAGACAGTCCTGGAGATCACTACGACTTAGCCGGGTTATACTCCACCTATTTATAGATCCCTTCCTCTCCCCAGCTCCACCCACCCTGGGGTTTTACCTCACCGCTTTAAAACAAGACTCCCTGCCTCTCCTCTCCCCGGTGCAGACCCGGCGGAGGAGGACGGAGCAAGGCACGAGCACCGCGTTGGGAGCCAGCAGCAATGCGGGCAGCAGGCATGTCTCTCGCCTCTCGTGGTGAGCTAAAACTGGCGGTTCTGGTGTGGAGGAGGAGGGAGCAAAGGGTTCAGCTTTTCCAGCTTGAGAGTCAGCTGAGGAAGTGGTCTCGGACCAGCGTGTGGAATTGCTTTATTTGGCAGTTTAGCTCTGCTCGAGGCTATTAAGTGACTGAGCATCCTGCCTTCTGTTTAGCTCGGCCTGCGGTGAGCTGCACGGGGCTGTGTTTCTACCCATCTTGCCTTTATTTATTTACTTTCTCATGGTAGAACCCAAGTCTTGAGGTGAGAGACGGAGTCTGTTCTTCTAGCAGGTCTCATGGTTGCATCCCCCAGGCCTTCACTGCCGCTGTGCTCGCTATGGGGGAGCCGTCGAGGGATGCGGCGGAAAAGGCAGAGACGCCGTAGGTGAGGGACAACTGGTCTCTCCAGTTAGACTTGAGCTGGAGATACTTGGGAATACTCTTTCCCTCACATCACATGGCTTTCATTTAGCCAGAAAATCAGATTAGTTACAAATTAATTGCTTGAATAGCAGGAAATGAGAGGGGAAGCGCCAGGGATCCATTTTGGCTGGGTCTGCAAAAATCAGTGAAATCTTGCTGTGGGGCAGGTAGCGGGAAGCAAAGTGCGGAGATGCGTTGGCTGACGCACAGCAGTTCGGCAAACCAATTAAAACGAGGAAATCAATGTAGGGAAAATTGTGTTCTTGGGCTTTTTTTTTTTTTTTCCCCAGTTTTATTTTGTTAGTCCAGGCTTTGCAGGTTACAAAAAGACCACGACAGAGCGGTTAATGTTCTCCAGCTAATGGCCTAATGCAGGTACATTCCGGTATTAAGCTCGTAGCAAAACTGCACCTGCTCCTTGAGCAGCCACATTTGAGAGTCTGTTATCTATCAAGGCCTTTCTTGATCCCTTAGAACAATCCTGGGATTGAAAAACTGTATTTTAGGAGTCTTTGTTTCAGCCTTTATACTGCTCAAAGTAGTTTCTTCGCAAAGGTCTTTCTACAGTTCATTTATCTATAAATCCTGGTGGGTAATTGAATAAGCGCAACTGTTCTAATTTTTTCTTCTTCCTCCTTTCTTCTTTTTTGCTCTGTTAAACGTTCCCTCGATCCGTTCCTCCTGACACGCATCCAGATTGCCGTGCCTTTCTCCTTTAAGGAGAAACATGTGTAGCTTTAAACTTCTTTGAATGCTAGAGGACACGAGATGTATCTGTGGTTTAACTGTGAGGATGCTCAAAGAGCAAATTCTAAAAAAGTAGGGAAGAGAGAAGGGAGAAAAGAAAGAACAGTCAAAGCCCCAAACCTGCTTCTGTGGGTAGGGGGATGCTCAGGATCAGCTAAAAGTTGGTGTGAGCTGAAAGAAAGTATGTCATTGCACTGTCACAGAAAACATGCTTGTGCAGGTACCCAGTCTCTGTTTTCGGCTTTACTGTGGTGTTAGTGGGGAACAGAAGAGGAGGGATATTTTATTTTACATACAAGAAAAATAAAATCTCCTCACTGTGTACAAGCCATCAAATTGTACTCCTCGTAGCCGAGGTAACTAAAAGCCTGGTGTGCCAGTCAGAGCCTGGAGCTTTCAGAATAACCTTTTTGTGTGTGTCATTCCCAAGGGCTGCTGGTTTGGGCTCCAAGGGAGACCTGCTTGTCCCCTTTCCTGCTGCTCTACCGTGGTGGCGAGGGCTTTCTGCTGGGCTCTGGTGTGCTCTCCTCCACTGGTCGGGCTCTGCCCTGAGCCTGGGAACTCTGGGCGCTTAACTGGGGAGAGCCTCTTCTACAGCCCCCGTACTCCCCATCTCCAGGCAGCAAAAGCTGGATTCAGTGAAACGGCCCATCCCATCCCAGTGAGCGCTGGGATGCGGATCCTGCTCAGAGCATGTATTAATAGGCTGCTAAAAATGGAGGGTTGTTGCTTAAATCATACCTTATCTTTCTCTCTTTTTTTTTCTTTCCTTTTTTTTTTTCCCCTTTCTCTTTTGTTTGTTTGTTTGTTTGTTTTTAACTCTTGATCAGAACCGACCTTCCTTTCTCCAGTGTGTTGGGATCTTTACAGCATCCCATGCCGCAGCGCCTCGCCTATTCCACCCGAACTGCCCGTGCCACTGGCTTGGACCTAACCTAGGATAAATCTCAGCGTGGCCGGGGGCGGGGGGAACCATGGGGAGCTCTGCCTCATCGCTGGCCGCAGAGACGGAGTCGGACCATGGCTTCACTAGCGCACCCTACCCGGGGCACCCAGCCGTGAGCTGGTATAGGAGTAGTCACAGTGGCCCCATTTGGGAAAGTGCCCTTATAACGCGGCAGCATCAGCATTTACACCACCGGGTGCGAAGGTAAGGAGGAGGGGAAGGAGCCTGCTTACCTGCTTACCTCTCAGCTTGAATCCGGGACGGTGCTTTTGGGAAATAAGTTGCTTTGCATCCTATTGGGTGTCGGGTCCTTTCATTCAGAGGCTCAGTTCAATTCCTCCTGAAAGCTGGAGACAAATTTCCACCGATTTGCATGATGCCAAGCCGTGTCATTTTTACAGGGCTGCTGATGTCTCCTGCAGAATGGGCTGCAGGATTCATCCCAGCTCTTCCTCACGCACCTAAATTGTGAAGGTGGCTGCCTGGGAATGGGATCTCAATTCCTTTAACGAGTTTGCCATGTTCTTGTGGCTCCTCTTCTTTCCCACCTCCCCACTACACTGTAGGTGTCTGTCAGCCTAAACCACGACAGTGTCACAGGCGGAGGATTGCCATTCCAGGTTGGGTGACGATAAGTAGCAAGAGTTTCTGAAGTCAAAAGAGCAAGAAAAGCTGTTTTCATGCAAAAGCAGTGAAATGCTTTTTAATACCGGATCCAGGGGAATGAAAGACACCAAAACAGAGTTCCTCTGAAAAAGAGCTCAGTGTTTCCAACCCTCTGTTTCTATCCCTCCTCGATAAAATCAGCACCTCAAATGTGTCTCTGAGGCATTGCCTCTGCCCCTTCCCCATCAGCCACTTGCAGTGAGGAATTTTTCTTCACGTTGGAGGGCTGGCATCCTGCATTCAGTCTCTGACAGGTTGAGAGGTATGTCAAAAGCATCTAAAAATCCTCTGCCCGGGGGCTTGGCTATGGAGGCTGCCGTGTTTTGTGCTAATAATATTTGAGCCTTTGCCTAATGCCTGCTTTGTGTAGATTCCGGCCTGGTTGGGTGTTTGTACTTGCTTGAGTCTGTCTGGAGCCGCTAGTCTTTTAAGAATAGCTGCTTGCTTCTGAGTGTCCCTGAGCTGTTGTGGCTTTCCACTGGAGGCGTTTGCTGTGATGGTCATGTAGTATCTGTCGTGTAGTCCTCGTTTTTTTGTACCTTTCTGCTGCCCCACGTCCCAGCGAGGCTGCCTCAGGGTGTCTGGTGCACGACTCCGGGAGACCCCCAGGCGAACAACGTCCCGCTTTGCTCCTTTGTAGCCCTGTCTTGGGTTTCCTTGTTGAGCTGGTAACAGTGTGAAACCAATTAGCTGTTGTCTTTGCTCTCAATCATGGACTCGAGTTCCTGGCAACGCCCAAGGGGCCTTTAAAAAGGCTGTTTTGTGCAGTTCACAGTATCTGTTGCTGTGTGTACCAACCTTTGTGGCTGGCCCACAGTCCTGGTTGGTCATCTGTGCTGCATAGATTTGTCCCCTCTTGTTTAGAGGGATCCTGCCAACAGAGCTGGGTCCTTCCTGCGGGATTATTCCTTCCCCACCGCTGGTTTTGCCTCTGTTGCCTTGAAGAGTTGGGGAAGGTGTGGATGGTTCCCACCACGAGATGAATACCCCAGTGTGGCTGTGCACAGCCGGCACTGGGGTGTAGGAGCTCCCAGTGCAAAGGTGGCACTGAAGAGGTCGTGTCTCTGCAGCCTCGTGTTTGCCAGCTGAGACCGCTCGTGATTCGAAGTCTGTAGCTTGGAGGAGCTTGAGAAACCAAGTGAAATCTTGACACGTGGAAATAAATTTCCTGAAGAACCAGCCTTCGCGGTGGAGCGGATGTTGGGGCAAGAACAGGAACTGCCGGTCTCGGTGCAGATAAAGCCGGTGTCCTGTTAAGACAGGAGTGGTTTTTCTGATAATTATGTATTTCCCCTGCTAAAGGGAGAAGAGAACTCATCCCAGCTGAGTCCTGCATGGTTCCTGGAGACAGGAAAATCACTGGCCGTGATTCAGTGAGCAGTGAATTGCGTGGGAAGAACTTGCTTTAGGCAGCGATTATGGAAGTGGGTTCAAAAGACCTGCTGAGATCAGCCAGGCTGTCAGGCATCAAAGTACCTGCCGTTCCCATGGCGAGACGGGTGAAACAACAGGGTGAAGAAGCAGCGGATGATTGATTTCCAGAGAGGAACAGATGAATATTTTCCTTTAAAAAATTAAGTAAATCAATAGAACAAGCCCAGGTAGGTAGCCCTGCCTCTGAATATCCTCATCCCTGGAGTTGTGTTGGGTAGGAAGGAAGTGGAGTACTGGGGAGTCAATTTAAGGCTGGACAGGAGTTCTGGGGTAGATTTTGCTTTTCCTGCTGATTTCCTGTCCCTGCCTGCGGCCGCCTTCGGAGCTGATAATGCTTTGGCTGCTATAGAGCGGCACAGAGCCAAGCCTGCTCTGGTCTGTCTCATGCCTCGGGGATGAACGCAGACCTCCCTTGGGAGGAAAACAGGGACGCGAGTACTTTCATGAGTGACTTTGGTCTGTACTTGGTGGGGGAATTGGGGGAGGCTTCCCTCATGGTGGGGTGGGAATGATCCGTGCTGTCTGGCTTTTGAGATTCTAGAAGCTGAGGGGAGGCTGCATTGTCTCCTATTGCCTGGATGAGGCTGGTGGTCTGGAGCTGCCTGTCTGCTGAAGACAGGTGGACAGGAGGGAGAAGGAGAAGGGCCTTAATGGTAGAAGCAGAAGACTTGTGACATCCAGATTCGAGTCCCTGGTCTCTTCTGGGCCAGGCTGCACGGTCGCTTTCTATGTGTCAGTGTCTCACCTTGTAAACAGGAGCACGTCCCTGCCTTCCCCAGCATGCCAGGAGGACGTAGCTACTTGAAGAATGAAGGTACCGAGTGTTATCTGCGTATTTGTTAGAGGGATCTTGTTGCTGAAATATTTACTTAGGGCAAAGGTGTTGCTTTTAAATACATCCTTGGTAGCTGGGTGTAGCCAGACAAATTCTGGCTTATTTACAGGTCCCCTTTGGCTCCTTCTTGCTCGTACGCTTAAAGGTGTTTGGCCTGGGCTGTTGTTGGATGAGAGCATTCAGCTGAGCCTCCAGACCCATCACAGCTGAGCTTCCTGCCATGCCAAACCCTTCATGAAGCTGACAGCAGCAAAGTACAGTGCCACAAGTCCAAGTGCTGGTGGTAGGACATATCTCCTACCACCAATTGCTGCTGCAGTTGAATCATTTGGGAGGTGTGGGCGCATGGTTGCTGCTGCTGGAAGTGGTGGCGGCAGCTCTTCAGTGTCCATCCTTCCATATCTGTAAGATGTTAGGAGGCACTGTCTCCCAGGTGAGATTTAAGGGAGTGTTTCTGCTCACCTAGTCTTCATTCCTCAGTGTTCACAGAGGGACAACAGGGTCTTGCCCTGGTCAAATTCTTGATGGGACCTAGAGATGAACGGGTTCTTGGTGGGACCATGAGAGAGATGGTGCTTTTCCCTGCTGGACCTGCTGGGTTCCTGTGGCCCTTTTGGTGAGCTCGCTGCCAGAGCTGGGTGCGTGTTAACACCAGGCTGGTGGGCTGGGAGGATTCCTGGGTTGCAGAGTGCTTTGGAAGTCTTGTGGAGGGTTCATAGCACTGAGAATTGCTTGAGTTCACTCCACTCAGGAGAGGCTTTTTGCGGAAAGTCTCGCAAGATCTGTGCGGCTGAATTGAAGCCCCTCTGCTCACCACTCAGTTTGGCTGAGGCTCTCTGAGCTCCTTCCTGTTCCAGAAAATACGCATTTTCTGGGGTTTCCCCGCAGCATTCTGCAAAGGCTTTGTATTTTTCTATAAAAGCCTCTTCAGAATGAAATACCTCTGGGTCTCAATGGTTGTGCAGGGAGGAACAGACTCCCTTTTTTTTTTTTTTTTTTAAAAAAGCTAAAAATATATAAGTCTGTCTGCTTTTAGAGGGAAGCAAGGAGACTTGTGTTTGTTGTTGGCAGCTGGTGGGAGGGTGCTTGCTGAACCCCCCCAGCTCTCCAGAACCACCACTTAATTCTGGAGACAAACCCAGAGCGAGGCATCCGTGACCTCGGTGTTTGTGACCCCCGTGGCTTAAATATGTGGAAAAAAAGCAGGTCAAAACCGCTGGGTAGCATCACCCAGTCCTGTCTCAGGGACTTTGAGCCATCTTGAGGCTGGTGGAGATGTTAACAAGGGGACAGTGGCATACTGGTGGGTGGGAGGGAGCCGCATGGAGGGGGGATGCAGTGGTGTGCGGCCCCTTCCCTCCCGCCTGTGTTGCGGCCCTTCACCTCCGAGCGCAGCATAAGCAGAAGTGGCGTCTGGAGGGTGTGTTTCTTCTTGGGGAAACCAGGGCCCAGAGGAGAAGTGAGACGTCTGGGAAGAGACGGAGACCTTATAGCAACCTTCCGGTATCTAAAGGGGGCCTACAGGAAAGCTAGGGAGGGGAGCCACGGGACGAGGGGGAATGGTTTTAAACTGGAAGAGGAGAGATTTAGATGAGATATTGGGAAGAAATTCTTGGCTGTGAGGGCGGTGAGCCCCTGGCCCAGGTTGCCCAGAGAAGCTGTGGCTGCCCCATCCCTGGAGGGGTTCAAGGCCAGGTTGGACGGGGCTTGGAGCAACCTGGGCTGGTGGGAGGTGTCCCTGCCCAGGGCAGGGGGGTCGGACTGGGTGGGCTTTAAGGTCCCTTCCAACCCAAACCGTTTTATGATTCTGTGAAAAGCTACTGGTACAGCATCAGGTGACGCTGCAGGGTTTCCCTGCTTCTGTTTTCTGTCATCGGATGTCAGGTCTGGCACCAGCCTCAGGAGGTCTGCCAGGTCTCAGGTCGGTGGGCCAGTGTTGGTGCTCTTTGGAGCCCCGGCAGAGTTGGGGCTGGCGCTGTGGGTTGGGACAGGCACAGTTCCCTGGTTTTTATCTGCAATCTGCTTGATTTTGGGTGTGCTCAGAGAGTTGATTTTGCACCTTGCAAGAATCACGGACTGGTTGAAGTTGGAAGGGACCTCTGGGGTCGAGCTGGTCCAACTCCCCTCCCAAGCCTCCATGCAAAGAACAGAGACTGGAAAAGCCGGGGATAACCAAAATCTGCTCTGACTGTATATCCACAGAGGAGGGATGAGGAGGGAAAAAGGGACCACTCTTCCAAACCACAAGGGTACTAACATCAGCTCTGATGCCTGTTCGTCACACTGGAGTGGAGCTCGTGTTCCCCAGGTGCTGCAGTGAGGTGGATGCGTCCCCGTGCGGGTTGTGCTCCCTCTGGAAGTTGTTGTGGCATGGAATCCCAGGAATCACCTGGGATTTGGTAGCAATGCTGCTGCATGTTGTCGTGGATACCTGCTTGATGGGAACGTTGGGCTTTTAACTGTTTGCTCGCCAGTTCTCACCAAAGCACACGGCAGCTGGAATAATATCTTGCTCAAGAAAGTGTGCGGTGCCAAGGAGTTGGCAGCGTGTTGTGCTGTTTCACCCCCCTGAGGCTTCCAGTCCTGCCCGTCCGCTTTCCACACTGGCCGCACCAGCAGTCTGCTCACTCACAAAGCCTCCTAGTTGTTTAGATTGAGCCTATTTATAGCTCTGGAGCTGTGAAGAACTTGGAGGATGGTGCAGAGTAGCAGAGACCAAAATTCTTGATAGGTACACAAACAAATTCTCCCTTTGCTCCCTGTCTGCCCCCCAGCCTTCCCCATCTCCACTTCCCACACGTGCAGGTAACAGGGCAATCCTGCCTGCTTACCCTCTCCACAGAAAGGGCAAAATTCAGGACACGGAGTCAATCAGGTCTTGTGTGCTTGTCTTCCCCAGCAGTGTTGGCTAAAATCTGGACAGAAATGCCTGAAGCCCTTGCCTGGAGCGTTGCTGTCACAGCATGGAGAGCACAGTGGACCTGTCCCTTCAGTAATGCCAACCCTAAGAAAGGAGAGCAGCGCCTTTGCCTGGTTTTGGGGTGCTCCTGACACTGCAATAGCTGAGCACTCTTGCTCCCAGGGATGTAGGTTCAGGTCCTTTTCCAAGTGCAGGCACTGGGTAATTTTGCTTCCGTGCTCTCAGAATGCCACCCTGCATGAATCATAGAATCACAGAATGGTTTGGGTTAGAAGGGCTCTTAAAGCCCATCCAGTGCCCCCCCCTGCCCAGGGCAGGCACACCTCCCACCAGCCCAGGTTGCTCCAAGACCCGTCCAGCCTGGCCTTGACCCCCTCCAGGGATGGGGCAGCCACAGCTGCTCTGGGCAACCTGGGCCAGGGGCTCACCGCCCTCACAGCCAAGAATTTCTGCCTCAGATCTCATCTCAATCTCCCCTCTTCCAGTGTAAAACTGTTCCCCCTCGTCCCATGGCTCCCCTCCCTGATCCAGAGTCCCTCCCCAGCTTTCCTGGAGCCCCTTTAGGGACTGGAAGGGGCTCCAAGGTCTCCCCGGAGCCTTCTCTTCTCCGGGCTGAACCCCCCCAGCTCTCTCAGCCTGTCCTCACAGCAGAGGGGCTCCAGCCCTCCCAGCATCTCCGGGGCCTCCTCTGGCCCCGCTCCAACAGCTCCGTGTCCTTCTCGTGCTGAGGATGAAGAGAGTTAGCATCCAGCTTTGTCTGTGCCTAAATCCGTGGCCCTCTCCTCTTCATCTCTTTTGGGAAGAGATCCTGAAGATGTGATTTTGCTGTGAAGGAAAGCGGCCTCTTGCGCTCTGTGCTGCGGCAATGTGTGGTAGGAGGGCCTGGTAGGGCCCTTTGGTGCTCTCTTTGGATCAGGTGTGTTTCCAGATGCAGGTTTTGGGGGTGGGGTGGGAAAGGGATTGGTAGGTGGTGAACTTATTTTTGTGTTTGTTTTTTTTTTTTTTAAGAGCAGAGAATAGTAAGATGAGCCAGAGCAGGGATTTTTTCAGAGCAACCCTTCTGCATTGCTCCCCTTACTTTTTGTGGCTGCAGAGGTAGGAGCTTGGTCTAGCGTCACATGGAAAATCACTTGCACCCCAGAGAGGTGTCTCACAAGTAGCCTGGAGCTGTGAAGCAGTCTCAGTCCCCCAGAAGGAGCTGGTGGATGGACGTGATGACAGCAGGAAGCTCAGGAGCCTGGCTGAGCTGCTGCAAGGAAGGAGAAAATGTAGGGAAGCGTGTGTGTGTCGGTAATTTCTTCTTGACACTGGCCCAGGTTGCCCAGAGAAGCTGTGGCTGCCCCATCCCTGGAGGGGTTCAAGGCCAGGTTGGACGGGGCTTGGAGCAACCTGGGCTGGTGGGAGGTGTCCCTGCCCAGGGCAGGGGGTGGAACGGGATGATTTTAAAGGTCCCTTCCAACCCAAGCCATTCTATGATTCTTCTCCCAGGGTCACAAAAAAGACCTCGGGTGGAAAGTACAAGCCCACCTAATCTTGTGCAGCATCTGTTCTGGAGGGAGATGAGCCTGCCTTAGCCTCATGCTCCTGCTGTCATGAGAGGGGGGTAAGGGCAAGAACAGCCTCCTGCTTTCTGCCCGTGGGGCGGGCAGGGAGCTCCCTTCCCCTCTGAGCTATTCCGTGCTGCCCAGTTCCAGCCATTTCTGCGTTCCTTCCAGCGCTCATTGCGTCCCTCCAAAATTACCAGGTACTAGTTGCTGCAAAAGGTACGTGCTGGATTTCTCCGATGGGTGACTTAATCCAGTTTGACACTGATGGCTGTGGGCTTGTGTCTCCGACTAACGCGATTCAGAAATGGGGAGAAATGGGAGACACAGAGCTGTAGTCTCCCTTTGCCCGCCTCCACCCGCCGCTGCTGGCCGTGGCACTGAAAGGCTGCGTTGATGCCATCTCGGCTGGAGGCTGGTGCTCGTGCGTGGAGGAGACGGAGGGAAGCGCGTACTGACAAACCCTCTGCAGGCCTTTGTTCCCTTGGGTGAAACAGCCCCCCCGGTGCGGGGCTGCCACAAACAGAAGGGCAGTTGTCTGGGGACATGGAGAGGGGAGATGAGCTGTGGTTTGATGCTGTTTGCATTTGGCGAGCTGGGGCTGCATCTATCTGTCCCTGCCCAGGGATCCACAGCCCGCCCGGGTAGCTGTGCCGTATATCAGCCGCTCTCCTCAACAAACTGCCCTGGGCTTTTATTTGAATTGGGTGCCTTCCCGTGCTTCTCGCCCCACCGTGCCTGCCAGCCTTCCCGCTCTGCCTGGTGCCGGCATAATGCAGCCGGCAGCCCGTGCGTCTCACAGCATCCCTGCCCACAAGCATCACTGAATCCCTGCGAGGGGTAAGTGCTGAAGGTCACCGTGAGGAGGTGTGAAGAACTGATCTGAAGAGAAAGAAGCTGCTCCGGCATTACAGATGGCATTTATAAGGCTGCAGCAGGACATTCAAACCAGAAGGAAAGTTGAAGTGAAGTGTGAACGCAGCCCCGCAGCCCTTCTGGATGGCGGTGGGACGATCAGCGGGAGAGCTGGGGCAGCGCGTGGGGTGAGGATGAGAGCTTGGGCTGCGGGTGCTTGAAGGCTGCCAAGTCGGCAGCGTGCGGGGAGCCGGAGGGACCTCGCCTGCCCTTGCCCAGAGCAGCGCAGAGCTTGGCTTTGGCTTCAGACGCGCGGGTCCCAGCCCCGCTGCTCCCAGCTCTCAGAGTGGTATTGTGTCCTGGGGCTGGTAGTTACGTAGAGCTGGGCTCCTGCATTTCCACCACAGAATGGTGGGGTTTAGAAGGGACCTTCGGAGATCATCTCGGCCAACCCCATTGGCCAGAGCAGGGGCACCCAGAGCAGGTGGCACAGGAACGCGTCCAGGCGGGTTTGAATGTCTCCAGAGATGGAGACTCCACCCCTCTCTGGGCAGCCTGTGCCAGGGCTCTGTCACCCTCACAGGAAAGAAGTTCCTCCTCATGTTGAGATGGAATTTCCCGTGTTCCAGTTTGTGCCTGTTGCCCCTTGTCCTGTCCCTGGGCACCACTGGGAAGAGTCTGGCCCCATCCTCTTGCCCCTCGCCCTTTAACTATTGCTGAGCATTGATGAGATCCCCTCTCGGTCTGCTCTTCTCCAGCTGAACAGCCCCAGGGCTCTCAGCCTTTCCTCAGCAGAGAGGTGCTCCAGCCCCTCAGCATCTTTGTAGCCTCCGCTGGACTCTCTCCAGCAGTTCCCTGTCCTTCTTGAACCGGGGAGCCCAGAACTGGACCCAGTGCTCCAGCTGTGGCCTCCCCAGGGCCGAGCCGAGGGGGAGGATGACCTCCCTCCACCTGCTGGCCACGCTCTTTTTAATGCCCCCCAGGAGACCATTGGCCTTCTTGGCTCCAATTTGAAGCGCAGTAGATTGAGTAGAGCGAAAGGAGATGTTGGGAGGCTGGCCCTTGCTGCTTTGTGGGGTGGAGGGGACAAGGTGTCCATGCACCCCAGCCTTCTGTAGCGTTCCCAGCTGTGAGTGGGGAGAAGGTGGACACAAGCAGGATCTTTCATCTTCCTGAAAACCTGATTTTAACCTGCAGACCTTGGAAAAGTGAAACTATAGATAGATAATGTGGGTAGGTAGATAGATGTGCGTGTGCATAGGTATGTGTATGTATTTTTCCTCCTGATTCCTTGGGCCGCCAAGGAGTAGACACCTTTTATTCAGAGCCCTGGTGTTGGCTACCACGTGCCCCATAGACTTCTCATCAGACCTGTGCCACCAACTGTAGCAAAGGGGTCCTCTGTAACCGTCCCTGCTGAGGAGCCGAGGCTTCTCCTGCTGCCGTACCCTGCAGCTGGGGTGTCTGGCTGCGGGAGGGACAAATATGGAAACACTTGGTGCTCCTGAAATGTGGAAGAGATTGTTTTTTCGCAGGAGCTGCAGGCTTGCAGCTGGTGGCCCAGAACGGACTGATGACTGACGCTGCTGATTTTGTGCCCAGCAGCCTCCATGGCACGTGGAGCGACGTGTGTTGGGCATATCATTGCGTTACACCCCCCCTGGAGCATCTCCTAGCAAAGCCTGGCCTGTTTTCCTTGGGTTGTCTTTTCCTACAGCAAATGTTTAGATGCTTTGCGTCCTTTGGACATGCTGGGGTGGGCACCATAGCCCCTGGCTGTCCCAGTGCCTGTGTTGGAGGGACCGTGGTGACGCGGCGGGGACGGCATGGCAGCTGACACCCCCCATCTGTCTTGTGCAGCGTCTCAGTCTGCTGCAGGCAGGGCACGCGCGCCCTTCCTCTCTGTCCCATGTCTGTAGGTTGACAGTGATGTCCTTCAGGTTGTCCTTGAGGAGCACGTGTGCTGAGGTTACCCGAGAGCTGCCTGTGACTTTAAGAGGTTCAGGAGCTTTAACTGAGAGCCGGAGCTGCCCTTCTTGGTAGGAAGGGCTGCGTTCTGCCTCGGGGAAGGGACGCTGAGCTGTTAGAGGAGCCCCAGCATGGATTGCCGTGACGTCAGGATGCTTTTCTGTGACAAGTAGACAGGTGAGGGTTAATTGTACGTGCTCAAGCCAGGAGCATCTTCTAAATTCCAGCTGTCAAAGTACTAACTTAAGTATGTGTCATCTTTACGAGGCAGTAAACAGTACTACAGTCTGAATTACCGAGTCCAGAGGCCTCCAGGGTACAGTATAACTCCTAGGGGCTTCCCTGGTAATTACTGCCTGACTAACTGCGGGAGTCGGCCAGAAGTGTTGCCAGCTCAGTTAAGGTGGCAGTAGCTCTAGAGCATGGGACATGAACAGAAGGAGCAAGCTGGGGTGCTGGATGGCCCTGTGGCTCAGCACAGCGTCTTTCTGCTCTACTCCTGGCCCTTCCAGCCCCACATAACCCATCCAATCCTCCGAGACGCCAGAGAAACCCAACTCAGTCACCTGAATCTGAGGCCAAGCCTGGGTTCCTGTGTTGAACCTTTGTTTGATGGAGTGGTGGGCTTCTGAAGTGGTGCAGAGCTCTCGGGTCCTCCTGGAGCTCCTTGGCTTGCCGATGGGTGATCTCCTGTGACATTGCAGCTGCCCTGGGTGGCCTCGAGGCGCTGCTGACTACCATGTTGCGTTGGGGCCAGTGGGGCAGGAAGGTGCAGGGGAGGGTTTTGGGCTGGTGGGGATCACAGCATGCTGAAGGACCCTTCTCACTGGTGGCTGTGCTACAGAGGGCACAGGTCTGGATCGGCTCTGCACATTCAGGGTTATTTTATATGTGTGCACTGGTACTGAAGATTGGCCCAGGACTGTCCTGGAAGCCATCAGTGCAAGGAAATAAAAATGGCAAGTGGTCTGGGCAAGATGAAGCATTCACAGCCAAGCCACAGCAAGATCAGTGTGTTTTATCCCACTGGGCTTCTTGGGAACTGTTGATAATTGTCCCTTCTAAAGTTCAGGCACATGAGAAAGAGAAGTAAATGACCTTTATAGGTCAGCTGCACACGCGCAAACAGGTGCATTGCTGTTGGTGGGACTCAGCCTGTGCATTGGATCCCACCTTCTCGCATATGCCTTGCAAGAAGGAACTGGGCTCTGTTGCTGGCTGGAGCCCCACAAGAAGGTACTTCAGTAGCAGGGCTTGAGAGCTCAGTGATGCCTGTGTCGGGTTGATATTTTGGCCTCTCATTAAATTGCCCTGTGGTGTTTTCTTTAATGAGATGTGAATCCTCGAGGCTGGCCTGGCTCTCTGTGTAAAGAGCAGGGACACTGAGGTGGTGAAAGACCAGTCTCCTTGGATGTAATCCTGAATTTCCTCCATGGTTTCAGCAGCACGGGACAGAGCAGCTGGCTCAGGGTGGGGTGAATTTCCCTGATGTCAAGAGGAAGCTGTTCCATTAAAGTTCACTAAAGAGGTTTTGCTTTTGATTTTTTTGAAGGTCATGTATCAGCATCCAGTCCTGCAGAGCAGAGCCAGGATTCCTTGAGAGCTGCAAGGCGCTCTGACCTTTGCTTGCCGCCTCCTCAGAGGAGGACCCCCTCAGTGGGGGTCTCGGTGGGGGAATGCTGTGGCTCTCTGCACATGGATGGATATTGATCCATGACTTTGGCCTTTTCCCTGCAGATCTGCTGTGTAGAGCTGGCAAGCTCCTGGAGGTACAGGTGCTAATTTAGCTCGCCTCGGCAGGTAGGAATGGTGTTTAACTAGTGCTGGAATGAAAAGGTAGAAGGCAGGGGGTGACATTTGGGGTGAGGGTGTCCCTTCTTCTGTCCTCTGGAGCCTTGGTGGCTGCAGTGTAGAAGATCTGGGAGCAGCCACCAGCCTGCGGATGCCCTGAACCTTTCGTGCCATTCTCTGCCTGCTGTATTTACTGACTCCGATGCTTCTGCTGCTGTGGATGGAGATGGATGGATTTCTATTAACCGTACCCTGCGTGTGACCCCCTGTGATGCGAGCCCAGGCATTAGCATTGCAAGAACTGAAGGCAGGAGCGCAGCAGCTGGAAATGCGGTGATTATTCAATGGAGATGTGAGAGATGGGAGCAGACAGCTTTGGATTTTGCTCCTGATCTGTTTCCCCTCCCTCCCAACTCTTTCGTTCTCTCTTTCTCTTCCACCACCACTCTTCCAATTTTATTTTAACAGCACTACAAATTGCAGCATAAATCTTAGCTGAGCAGCAATTCGGGTTGGCGGCCACCAGTAAATCTCTCTTTCAGCCTCCCCATGTGAGAGGGAAGTTGCACTGGGAGTAAGGTGAGTCCTGAGTGTGCCTGGTTTACAGTTTTACCATAGAATCACAGAATGGTTTGGGTTGGAGGGGACCTTAAAGACCATCCCGTCCGACCCCCCTGCCCTGGGCAGGGACCCCTCCCACCAGCCCAGGTTGCTCCAAGCCCCGTCCAGCCTGGCCTTGAACCCCTCCAGGGCTGGGGCAGCCCCAGCTGCTCTGGGCAACCTGGGCCAGGGGCTCACTGCCCTCACAGCCCAGAATTTCTTCCTCAGTTCGCATCTCACTCTCCCCTCTTCCGGTTTAAAACGATTCCCCCTCGTCCCATGGCTCCCCTCCCTGATCCAGAGTCCCTCCCCAGCTTTCCTGGAGCCCCTTTAGGGACTGGAAGGGGCTCCAAGGTCTCCCCGGAGCCTTCTCTTCTCCGGGCTGAACCCCCCCAGCTCTCTCAGCCTGTCCTCACAACAGAGGGGCTCCAGCCCTCCCAGCATCTTCATGGCCCCGTTTCCCTGGCTCTTTCCAGTTACCGTAGCATGTTTAGCCTTAGTCCCACATCTCTCTAGTCCTGGGAAACAGGAAAATTCTTCTCCCACCACAGCCTCCAGTGCTAGCACCTGGTGTGTTGGAAAGTGGTGTGAGGGTTGCTAGCATAAGTTGAAAATGCTGTTCAAGTGTGTGGCATCTAAAGTTGTTCCCTGTTCTGAAAGATAATAGAAGGTGGTCTTCATCTGGATCTGTACTTCCAAAGTACCCTGCACATGCAGGTGCCCTTGTTTTGGGATGTGGAATGCATGTGTCCTCTGCAGGCTGTGCTGGGAAGAATGGCAGAGAATAGCCCTGTGTGGTGTGTGAAGAGCAACGTCTTTGCCGTTTGATTCGCACAAGGGATCTATCTGCACACTCCCACCCCAGGAGCTATTTGTCCTGGCAAACATGTTTCCCAGCTGCCCGTGCTGTCTCCATGGATGTGGGCTCCATCTGTTTGTAGCCCCCTCCCCACCATGCTTGGGCTTGGCCACCCTGCATTGAGGCTAAGTATTATGAGAGCAGAATAAATGTACAGACCGTGCCTTCGTCTGGAAGCTGGCTGTGAAGCTTCAAAGGCATTTTCCATGTTGGGTTCTAAAAACGTGGAGCAAGTGTTGAAAGACGCAAGGATAGGTCTGCCTGATGCCAACAAGACTTGCTTTTTGTGCGATGTACTGGTGAGAAAACCAAGGTGCAAAGGGGACAGGCATCTACTGCAGGAGTGTGTTAAAAACCAGTGAGGGTCTGGGGGTTTGGAATAGCCGGGATTTTTGCAGAGGAGAAGCAGCGTGCCTGCGGTGCGTAGGGACTGCAGGGCTCTGAGTCCAGATGGCCACCTCACCCTTGCCCTGCTCTGTTCTCCAGGGAGCGCAGGCTCTTTTGAGGTAGACCACAGACCCTCACTTAAAAAGAAATTCCTTCATTGGCTTAAAGACAGAGAAACGAAAACAACAAGTAGAGCTGCTTTTTCATCCAGCTTTCTTTCCTCTGCACGGGTTGCTTTTGAAGTGATTGTTCAAACACACCTCAGGTGTGGGTAGCTAAATGGGGGGAATCAAGCATCCTTTGGTCCCCAGAGTCCACCCTCCTCAGATGAGAGAGCAGCTTAATGAGTTCAGTTTCTTGCTCCTTTCCTCGCCTCCTCCCCTCCCTGCTGAGAGCGGGGAAGTCTGTCTTGTAAAACGTAACCGCAGAAATCAGTCCCGTCGGTGCTTTCTTTCCTTCCCACTTCCTCAGGTTTGTAGCGCTGAAAGGGCTCCTTCTCTTTCTGTGCCTCCGTGCTGAGATCCTCCTCCAAAGAGCAGCCTGTGCTCTGCTTCTCCAGGGCCTGTTTCAAATGGAGCCTGGAGAGAGGTGATGAAGATTTGAAGGATCACCATGTCCAGGTCTCTGAACTCCTCCAGTGGTACCACGGCTGCTTCTTCCGCAGCTGGGGTGAAGGACACATCAGCAGGTTTCTGGGACAGCTTTCCCTGTTTGGGATCCTTTCCAACCCCAAAGAAACCGGGCTGCTCTGTTGCAGGATACGTTTTTGCAGCTGGGCTAACCCAACTCATGCACAGAGCCTGCTGTGACGTGTTAGTGAAATTGGGGTAGCGGAGACCCTCTCTGTAAGTAGCAGGTACTACCTATAGTACATGCTGTACTGTGTCCAGCTTTGGAGTCCTCAGCACAGGAAGGACCTGGTGGAGCAGGGCCAGACGAGGCCCCGGAGATGCTGGGAGGGCTGGAGCCCCTCTGCTGTGAGGACAGGCTGAGAGAGCGGGGGGGGTTCAGCCCGGAGAAGAGAAGGCTCGGGGGAGCCCTTCCAGCCCCTTCCAGTCCCTCAAGGGGCTCCAGGAAAGCTGGGGAGGGACTCTGGATCAGGGAGGGGAGCCATGGGACGAGGGGGAACAGTTTTAAACTGGAAGAGGGGAGATTGAGATGAGATCTGAGGCAGAAATCCTTTGCTGTGAGGGCGGTGAGCCCCTGGCCCAGGTTGCCCAGAGAAGCTGTGGCTGCCCCATCCCTGGAGGGGTTCAAGGCCAGGTTGGACGGGGCTTGGAGCAACCTGGGCTGGTGGGAGGTGTCCCTGCCCAGGGCAGGGGGGTCGGACTGGATGGTCTTTAAGAGCCCTTCTAACCCAAACCATTCTGTGATTCTATAAGCCTTCTTTCACCTACCCCTGAGGGGCTTCCTAGGTAGGAAGGAGCACAGAGCTCCCTGCCTGCCTGGTCCTTGCGTGCAGGCAGTGCTGGCCGTGCCCAGTCTGTCCTTAGCCAGGGCTCCCCAGGTTGCAGAGGGAGCAGCCAAGCTTGATCCAGCATGAATACTCTGCTTCCAAGGACCCCGTGTAGCTGCTTCAGCGCCTGATTAGATCCTGTTTAACCTGATGTCTGGCTCTGGCTGTGTCCTGGAGATTGGACCTTCATCCTGTTCAGGGGGTGGCAGAAAGGGACCAGGAGTCTTGATGATATCCTGGGCTGGTATAAATCTCCTCACTAGCACTGCAGGACCTAGTGTGATGTAGGCGAGGAGCTGAAAACTCATTCAGAGCCCTTTTGTTTGCAGACAGAGGTGGTTCTCCGCTCCTCTGCGGCCAGGTGCTGGTGTCTGGGTGCTCAGAGGTCCTGGTAGCTCTCTGAATCCCAGGCTCAGATGCATATTTTGTTCTCTTAAGATTCCCCCCACATACATAAACAAACCCTTTAATAGCTGTAATAAGCCATATGCCCCTGTTATTTAAATAGAATAAATAAAGTTGGAAAAGCCTCCCAGGAGCATCTGGAACTTCACCACCTGTGGAAAATCGGCAGTTAAAGGAGCTGTATCCGCAGTGGAGAGCGGGGAGCAGAGCCCATAAAGACGGTGTCAGTGGAAAAAGAGGAGTGTGTGAAAGTCTTTCATCTTCCCGTTGGCAGCGCTCAGATGCAGCTCCAGCTGCTTTCTGTTCTGGGATGCAGGAAAGTGCGTGCTCCCGCACTCGGTTATCACTGTTCGCAAGGAGCGGGTCTGGTTTGACCCAAAGGTTTGGAAATCATTATACGAACAAGGAGGAATAATTCAGAGGATGGTGAAGGATCATTGCCAGGACTTGAGAAATTCATGTTTGGTTTCTGGACTCGTCTTAGACTTAGTGGTTGGGCAGGATCCGCGGTCTGTCAGTGCCTGTCTAGGTAAGAGGCCCCACGGGAGGAGAATCCAAGGCTTTTCCAAAGCAGCGCTGTCTGCGGCAGGCGCAGGGCTGCACAGGTACATGTGGAGAAGTGTGTGCAGGCGTGAAGTCTTTAGTTCTTTCAGATGCTGGCGCTCTTTCTTAGGCTGCAGTGGGAAAATCATTCCCAGTTGTGTCCAGGCCTCCCCGGATGCTGTGTGGAAAGAGGAAATCTGGCATCCAGGCAGGAATTGCAAGCTAAGGAGGAGACAGCTGTATCCGTGCATTCGCTGGAGACCAAATGGACATTGGAGTTACGTTGCTTCCAGAGGAGGCTTCTGTGCTGCTGCCTCTTCTCCCTTGGTAATGCAGACGCCCAACATCCCAGATCCTTCTTGTTACAGAATCACGGAATTTCAGAGTTGGAAGGGACCTTTAAAGATCATCTAGTCCGACTCCCCTGCTAAAGCAGGACTGCCTAGAGCACATCACTCAGGACTGCATCCAGACGGGGCTTGAGAGTCTCCAGAGAAGGGGACTCCACACCCTCCCTGGGCAGCCTGTCCCAGTGCTCTGGCACCCTCGCCATAAAGAAGTTTTTCCTCATATTTGATCGAAACTTTCTCTGTTCTAACTTGTGCCCGTTACCCCTCGTCCTGTTACTGGGAGCCACTGAGAAGAGCCTGGCTCCATCCTCCTTAAACCCACCCTTTAGATACTTGTAAACATTCATAAGGTCTCGCCTCAGCCTTCTCTTCTCCAGGCTGAAGAGTCCCAGCTCTCTCAGCCTTTCCTCATAAGGGAGATGCCTACAGCTCCCTTAGAAGTTAAGAGCGTTTATTTCCTGGCCTCCTGGACTGTGAACGCTCCACGGCCAACTTGAACTTTGCTTACAAGCTCAAGATGCAAATATGACCGTCCCACCTGTGCCGCGTTGCTGGGTGCTCCATACCACTGCATCTCATCCCAGAGGCACTTGTGCCCAAACCTTCAACCCCTTCCGAGGCCCAAGTGTTGAGACATGAACCTTCCAGAGAGTACGCCGGGGGTATCCCAGGGGTGCCGCAGTGTGTGTCCCAGTGCCGTGTTGAGTCGCTGCTCCTCGCTGGCAGCCCCGGGTGTGGAGGACAAGCGGCGATGGCCGGCTAGCACACACCGTGCTTGCTTGCCACCGGCATCCCAGCTGGGTAGGCAGATTTCTTTTGCAGCCTGGTGGTTTTTCTGCGTTGCTGATGGTCTCCCCACGTGAGTGATGCATATATCACTTGACTGCTGGTACCCTCCCCTCTCCGCACCAGCATGTAAGGCTCCGTGTGGTACACCAGCTTTGACAGAAAGGGCCAACCCCGCTGCAGGCTTTCACTGTTTGTCAGAATAAATTGCTTCTTCCTCCTATTGCGTGGAGGAGATGCTGGTTCGTTTGCCCTGAGTCTGAACAGGACCTGAGGCGGCTTCTCCCCCCTTGTTCTTCCTCCCCCCCGAGCCTGCAAGGAGAGCAGAGCCTGCTGGCTGCAGCATGGCAACAGACACCCAAACCCACAGCTGATGCAGCAACAAATTTTGTGCAGTCTTGCGTTCATCTGCTTGACCTGACATAAACTGGGAACAGAGCTGGAGACGGCGTGGATGATCCAGGAGCGGGAAAGGCTGGAGCTGTCTGTGAGGTTGGTGGGGTTTTATTGGTGTTGAAAGCCTCTGCTCTCCCTGCGGGCTGTGGTACCCCAGTTGACCACGCAAGCCCTTGGCCCCACTTCACCCCAGGTCAGTAAAGTATGGAGGGACGTGGCTCCAGTGCAGCAGGCTGCACCAAGCCTTTGGGAATGTTTTTTCCAGGACCTGGTAGTGAATGTGAGTGCACTTGGAAGTTGCGTGTGGAGCCAGGGACTCGGTGGAAAGAGTGAGCGTGTGCATGTGTGTGCAAACTCCAACACCCAGGACATCTGGGATATCTCCTGGGCTTCTGCTCTGCGCGTTGAGATCCTCCTCTGGGACTGGTGTTCTCTGGAGGGGTTGCAGATGTGGTTCCTGCAGCAGAAGAGAGGACTTTCAGGTTTGCCCTCTGCCTTCTGATCTCCTGTCACCAAAGAAGCTGCTCAAGCCCATTGAGAGATAGCAGGGCATGCTGGTTGATGGCATTGGCTCTGGGAGGAACCTCCATCCTCGCCTTTCCCCTCGCTGCCCGGTGACATTTGTAGTGTGGCTGCGGTGGCTTGATTACCATGCCCGGATCCGACCACGGCTTGGCCGACTCGGATCGGCTCCAGGGATGTTGGGAGTTGCCAGAGTTCCTCTCTCTTCCTCTGTCCCTTGGCAATCTTTCTTTCTTTCTGCAGATCAGTGCAAAGCTTGTTGGCTGGGTTATTAAGCGTGAGCTGCTTTCCTCAGGCACAGGACTGGCTTAGCTTTTCATTAAGGCCGGTTAATCACCCTGAAGAGAGCCTGACAGCCGCTGGCGATGGACCACAGTGCCTTGCTGCCGTCTCTCTCGCCGGTGGGTGCGAGGTCCTGCCCGTGGTGCCTCGAGTGTGGCTGGTAGCTGCAGGGGGGGCACAGGGTGGTTTGGGACAGTGGGACGGTGCCGCTGCAGAGCTCAGCAACATGGGCTTGGGCCCCGGGAAGTTTCCTCGCTCGCAGCTCTGCCAGGAGCCAGGATGATGGCCAAGTTAAAGCCCCAGGAGAGGAGGAGGAGGAGGCCGGGGGCTCTGTTTCCCCCGGTTCTCCTTAGTCTTGGACCTCAGGGAAAGACGAGTCTTTGTCTCTCCCTCCAGCCCAAATGGTACCAAGCTCTTGACGACTGTTGTTTTTTTCCTAATTGTACCTTGGAGCTATGCCTTGATTTATTTTTATTTAAAGGGAGAATTTAGGGAAAAGGATGGCTGTTTCTCAAGCAAATAGCAGCCTGCCCCATACAGCTGATTATGGGCAGGGCTGGGAACTGGTGAGACAAGAGAGGGGCTCGGCAGTGTTCTCCCACCTCCTTCCCCATGGTTGTGCCTGCGTTGCGATAGCCCCCACCGCCCCACAACCCCTGCAGGGCCACGTGAGGGGGCAGGTGGTCCTCTCCAGCCTTGCATGGCTTCCTCCAGCAGCAGTATTTTGCCTTTCAGGCCTCAAAGGCAGCACACAGCTTTGAATTTCCTTTTCATCCTGGGAAGAAAGGATTGAATTTACTCTCTGAAAGTACAGGGTGGTGTTTTGGAGCTGAGCTGGTGGCGCTGGCTGTGAACGTGAGGTGGAGTTGCTCACAGAGCATCACCTGCAGGTCCTCAAACCTGTCCCGTGCCATGCTCTCCAGACACGATACATCCTAAGAGATGTCCTTTAGTCCGTTTTCTCCCACATTTCATCTGAAATCCTTAAGCTATGAGCTTTTTTGGCTGTCCCTCCCACTCTTCCCGACCTGAGCGTCGTAGATAATCATTGATACGAAGCTGTCCCCATCCTGTTGTCTCTGAGCAGACATTCCTGTGGCCAATCTGCAGGGGTGGGGAGCAGATGTCTCCCTCTGGGCTTGGTGAGAAGGGCTGGTGGCAGGGCCTGGGGCAGAGCCAGCCCAGCAGGTCTGCAATGGAGATGGTTAAGGGGCAGTAACAGAGGAGGCAGCTCAGAAGAAGACGCCTTGACCAGCGGATCTGAGGGAGTGGCACACATCCTTGATGGAGGAAAAAGGGACATCTCTCCTCGGTATGTCAGCCTCGTTTAGGCCTCAGCCATGTGTTGAAGACAGCAAAGTCTTGCTCTTCTTCCTTGCCGGGCAATAGACATGGTGAAGGGGATGTTCTGCAGCCTCCCTGGATGCCATTTATTGGCTACTGTTAATGCTCGGAGAGAGGCATTAACCCTACGCTGCTCTTCCCTGGGATCTTCTCCTGGTTCATTACTCTTACCAACTTTTGTCCCCTTTTTAAAGGGCACGATTTCTGTTGGCTTCTTAAATTAAAACCTGCCGTGATTTGAAATGAATTGGTGTAATATTAGTAGTAAAGAACATCATCTTCCCAGCTGTTCCGCCCCAGCATCATGCTTGTCCTCCTAGGTCTGGTATGTTGGTCACAAATCCTCTCGCTGTTGTTCTTGATCTCCCCTGATTTCTATGCGTCTTGTGCTAGCCTAACTTCCGTGGTGGCTTGGAGGTCCTGCTGGGACTGGCGTCTGCATGATGTGTCCTATTCATGTATTCAGGTTTAAACTGCTCACCAGTTTGTCCGGATCAGCAGGGAGCCCTCGTGACTGCGAGAGGCTGCCTACAGGGTGTGATTTGGCTTCACGTTGCTCGAAGTGTGTTTGTCCTCAGGTTCCTGTGGGCGCAGGAGGCCATTAGGTGTTCCTGGTATCTCCCACCCTCTTCCTGCCACGCCTTGAGGTTTAAAAGACCTTGATCCATGGAGGGGGCGTGCTACAGCTCATCCCAGAGGATTCAGCGTCCTCACTGGTCCCTGCTGGGTGTGTGGTGGGATCGATGGGATTCTGTCAGTCCTGATAATAAATGCTTAAACGCTTAATAAACGCTTATAAATACTGAAAGGGTGGGTGGCAGGAGGATGGGGCCAGGCTCTTCTCGGTGGTGCCTGGCAACAGGACAAGAAGTAACGGGCACAAACTTGACCATAGGAAATTCCACCTAAACATGAGGAGGAACTTCTTTCCTGTGAGGGTGGCAGAGCCCTGGCACAGGCTGCCCAGAGAGGTGTGGAGTCTCCGTCTCTGGAGACATTCAAACCTGCCTGGACGCGTTCCTGTGCCACCTGCTCTGGGTGACCCTGCTCTGGCAGGGGGTCGGACTGGGTGATCTCCAGAGGTCCCTTCCAACCCCCACCATTCTGTGATTCTGTGGTGTTGCTAGGGCCGTGTTTGCTCTGTAATAATCTCTTCTCCTGCCATGTTCAAAGGGTCGGAGTGTTTTGGGCTGAGTGTCGAGGCTGAATGCTGCAGTCAGGCATCACTCCTCTTCTGCCACATCTGAACCTGTTTGGCCTTTGACCGTAGCCTGTCTTGCTGCCTGGCAGCTGAACCGCTCTTCCCCTCACCCCGATTCACCTTTTTTCACTTCGTCTGTATTACCGGCCAGGGAAGGTGTCTCCCAGGATTGACCCTTGATAGGCTCTTGAGAAGTTTTACGAGCTGCCTCAAGGCAGGGAAGGATTAAATAAGTTTTTGGAGCCCCTGCCATTCCTTCATAATCTTCCTTTCTAACCAAAGGGGTCTTTTCAGAGTTTGAAATTTTTCCTTCTTTTCCACAGAAGTATTCAGGCTTCTCCACATGTGAATAATTTCAAACTCCCTCCTGCTGGGGCCGTGGAAGTGAAACCGCAACGTGCATTTGTACTAAACCTGTTCTCAACACGAACGAGCAAGCGAGCGCCACCCCTGGCACCTGCTTTGAGTCTTGTCCCCGACTGCCGGGGTGTGGGATCAGCCCTCTTCCTCCGTGCCTCAGGCTGAGTTTTTGTCATCTCAGCACGGACAGCCGAAGGTCCAGGAGGTTTGGTTGGTGTTGGTGTGCTTTGCCCTCCTCTGGATGCTGGCTGGAGATCGCTGTGGGACTCGGGCTGGCAGCAGGTCGTTCTCATTAAAACCTCTCAAGAAATATAATTCCCAACTTCCCTTTTGCTGCTTCCAGAAAAATCCTTCCCCTGGCATTGCTGAAAAGATGAGTCTGAAGGGCCAAAAGCTGGATTACAGCACCTCTCGTAATCCTTGTGTTTCCCCATAATGTTGGTGAGACCCCTGCCCTGTTTGGGTTGTGTATGACGTTGTCTTTCAGTTTTTCAGCGTGGAGGTCTCCGTTTGGTGGCTGGGTGTAAAAGGCTGTATTTTTCAAACCTTTCTATACTAGCCATCTTGCAAACAGGTAGCTGTTTTATTCTGTAGCAGATCTGTAAGATGTGTCAGCTTGATCTGTGGGATTGATTTCAATGGAGTCTGAATCTTCCTCCCTTTTAGGTCCTCATGAATTTTGCTGGACAGCTGTATTTTATGCGGGAAACTTTCTGGGATGCTGCTTAGACTAAAGTGGGAGTGTAATTATAAAAAACATGCAAGATAGCTGAACCAATTTTTACCAGGCTTTCTAAAGAACAAATCTAGTGTTCTCTAGGTACCTTCTTGCTCCAAGTGTGCAAGAAGGTGAAGCTACAAGTATCCAACCTAACTTGGGTCCGTCAGTCTTCAAGGGTTCAGGCCTTTCTGGTCTGTTGGTCTTTTCTAACAAAAAAATTAAATTCTTGAATTGTTGTGTTGCATTTGCTGGAGGATTGCGGGCCTTTTTCCCCTGAAAGAGCAGCGTTTACGGGAGGTGCAGGCACGCTGAGGTGCTCCCAAATGTTTTAGCAGAACCAGGATATCTACAGAGATCCTTTGCGCTTTCTGTGCCTAAATTACACCAATTTCATGCAACTGTGACAAAAACATATAACTGGTGTGCCTCTTTTGTGTATTTGCTCTTAAGCGGGTTCAAATATCCACTGTATGTGGATTTTAGTCATGTAGTCAAAGTAAGGCAAGATACGGATTGAGGCCATTCAGTTCATCACCACCTTGAGCCAAATCAACGTATTAAGACATTATCGAACCTGTTTAAGCATATACAGATTATGGTGCTGGCCTGAGTTAAAGACGCAAATTTTCCTCGCCTTGTATAATACTTGGGTGCAACTGGAACTTGATATTGTTTGCTCTTAATTTCCCCCGGACACCCAAAAGACCAGGGAAATTAGGTACAGAAGAGGTGAGTTGAGTACAGGAATGGTGGCGGCAGCAGCGCTCTGCTAAATTGGTTTCTATGAAGTGAACTGTGATTGCAACTGCCGAAATTTCCCAGGCTTGCTTGCAGGGAGGAGAGATGAGGTTATTAATTATAACAACAGGCTGGAATTGATCTTAATGAGAAACGGTGTAGCCTGAGAGGAGCTGAGGCTGTGCTGGTGGCTGTCCCCAGGGCTGGGGCTCCAGAGGGACCTTCCCGAGCTGTTCTCCTGCCAGCCTGCCAGGATGATCCCGTGCCACTGAGTGCCAGTGGAGCACGTTCCCCATCCAGAGTTTTGAAGAGGTCCCATTGCCGTTGGCCATCTCATCTGGGTCCTGCATCCCAATAGCCTTGGATAGGCGCAGGAGGTGCTTCTTCAGGGTGAGACACCTGGTCCCTCATAGAATCATAGAATCATAGGGTTGGAAGGGACCTCTGGAGATCATCTAGTCCAACCCCCCTGCCAGAGCAGGGCCACCCTAGAGCAGGTTACACAGGAACGCGTCCAGGCGGGTTTTGAATGTCTCCAGAGATGGAGACTCAACCACCTCTGTGGGCAGCTTGTTCCAGTGCTCTGCCACCCTCAAAGTAAAGAAGTTCCTCCTCATGTTGAGATGGAACTTCCTACACTCAAGTTTGTACCCATTACCTCTTGTCCTATTGCCGGGCACCATTGAAAACAGCCCGGCCCCATCCTCCTGACACCCACCCTTTAAGTATTTGTACACATTAATTAGGTCACCCCTCAGCCGCCTCTTTTCCAGACTAAACAGACCCAATTCCCTCAGCCTTTCCTCATAAGAGAGGTGTTCCAGT
>VYZM01015375.1:10202-38803 GCA_013398915.1 Dromas ardeola
GGGGGGGAAGAAAATAATGTTAAGTGTCCACATAAAAATGATTGTTTTGCGTGTTTGGGAATGTAAAGGCATAGCATAAGATAGTCTAGATAACAGTAGAAGCTGAAGAATTTCATGTTCCCTCTGGGTCTGTAAGGTTCTTTCACAGAAAACTTCATATGGTAGACCTCTCTTGCTAAGTGGAAGTGAAAATTTTAAAGTGTGTGGGTGTTGGTTTTTTTCTCCGTTATTTGGAGAATGAATTATTTTATGAAACCTGTATATTACTGATGCACACTGAGTACATGCTTACCTGTTGTTATCTAAGTGTTCATTTGCCAAGTAATATTGCCATGAATGAAGCAGTCCTGGCCTATTTGTTGTGTCCTGTGGCAGTCTTTAGTGATTAAGAAAGTGGAAAAAAATCAGCATCTGTTTTCTTTCTATAAACTGTGACTGATACATCCCCTGTTGGAATATAGCATATTTTAAAATTCCATTGCAGCTTCAAGGTAGGCTTCTTTTGGTGTTTTCTTTTGTGTTGTTTTTTTTTTGTTTTCTCAGAAGAAAAACAACTTTAACATGCAAGTTGATATACACCAAAGTAACTTGTTCATATGATAACCTTCCAACCTAGCCTGTGCAAATTACTATCGACACTTTTTTTTTCCAGTTGCCTTTTCATGTCTAAACTGTTTCTTTTCCCCACTGTCCCTTTTTTATACACTGGTTTTGTTAATTGCCCAGGGTATCTTTATTGTCATTTAAACAAGTTAAAATATGCTAGTTCAAATAGCTCCACCACCTGACAGAGCACATCTCTGTAAAGGGACTATTCAGGCAGGTGTTAGTTTTGTTGAGCTCCCCGTATGAAACTCAAATGGGAAAGGAATGAGACAGTAAAAGAGCAGAAAGTCTGAATTTTAGAGCTTTCCATATATCCCTCAAAACTGCTATGTAATGCACATCAAAGCCAATAATTTGGATTTGTTGTCTTTATAACTATGGTCTCTTATGGAGAAAAGGAACCTATTGAAAAGGTTGCAGGTTCAGTGGTTGAATAACTTTTCTGAAGTTGTAAAATTGTCAAAACCTGGGCATTTTTTTTTTTTAAGGAGAGCAAAGAATAACTAGAGATTCTGCTGAATTCAGGCATTAGCAAAGTGCAGTAGGCTGTCTGTACTAACAGATCTGCTTGAAACAAAAAGACTTAAGCCAAGGAAAGATTATACAAAGAATTGGCACCGAGCTAATGCTATTGTGTACAAGTCCTCAAAGAGCTATGACTTGATGAGGAGAAAATGTTTTCTCCTTGTATGAAGTTCCAAATGTTTAAGCATCCTGGAAATAATCAGCACAGCTGAAATTAGTTTCAGTTGCTAAAATAAATTTACTTTAGCTGGCCTGTTGGTTTAAGAATGGTCAATAAATATGAGTGTATATGTGGACATATGCTTTAGTGAGATGACACGTTAAGGTTTTTAGATAGCTTGGCTTTTCTTTCTCTTGGGTCTATCAAGTGAAATGGAAAAGTCTGCTCACTCAAATACACTTAGATTCTCTTAAGACCTTGGTAAGGAAAAGGAAAATTTCCTTCTCATTAATTACTCCATTTGGTAGCAAGCTGCTACCGACTAATGGTAGGCTAGCCTATATACTTATAGATTGCTGTTCAACCATTGGGAAATGTCCCTATCACAAAACCACTGCTGTGGTAGGTGGATCTACCAAAAACGTGGGGGTGATTGAATTACAGTATATATTTGCTGGAGTGTTTCACAAAATCAGGGTTGTATATGTTGTCCAAACAGTGTAATATGTTCTTGTTATGGGTGGTAGCATGTCTTCTGCTATAGTGGCATGCATCGGTCCTCCTGGTTACCATACCAGACCATCCATCAACAGCAACCTTGCTCACTCTTTCTAGCATTATCTATTTGGAGCAATTAAGGGGGTGTTCTTTAGTCCTCTGACTTGTGCTCACACAACACAATGTGTATTTGGGTTTTTACCGTGTTGCTCTGCCAACAGTTATTGACTTGAAGATGTGCTATGTCATTTAGTCTCAACAAATGGTGAACCAACTGTTCTAGCACGTGGAATAGTTATTACCTGTTTACACTATGTTAGTGAATACTTTTTAAAGTTTTAATAAAGGAAATTTTCCTTTTCGTTCCACTGATGCAGTATCTAGCTTTCTTTCAGTGTTCTCTGTAGGTGGATGCCGTGAGTGAGCTGGAGCTTGGTTCAGTTATTTGGTGCACTTTTAAGAACTGCTCTTAATACCTCTTAAACTGATAGATGTCTGTCAAAGACAGCCCCCCCACATTGGCTAAGCTATGTGCTTTATGTTAATAGGCATGTCATAAGAACTTGCAGGTGTTGGTAGTTAAATAAAAAGGCATTTGGAGTCTGAAAGAAGTATTTAAACTAAAAGTAGTGGGCAGTGGCCTAGCAAACAGCTTGTTTGCATCCTTAGGTTTCACACTCAATGTGGAAAAAGTGCAGGGGGGAGGGCCTTGGCTTCTTTGTACAGCAAAAATTGTGCCTGAACCCTTTTTGAGGAAACTTTTTACTTTTTTTTTTTTCTTTATAGAAACATCAGTGCAAGTGTTGTTTGGCTTGGTACGTTCTTAGTGGGAAGACTGAACTGAGTGGAAGAGTGTTGGCACTACCACTGAGGTATCACAAGAGTTAGAAATATATTAGAACAAAGCTTATACTGAGTAGAGGAGAAAAAATTTTTGAAGGACTTTTCTGCAGTGACTGTCAAGAGACTGTGAGAAATTTGGTAAGGATGTCATACTGCAGTACACCTTGTTAAGGTGCAGTTGTTCAGTTATTCCCAATACTTTGTGAATATTCTCTAGCAAAAATAAGCAAGAGCTTCATCTTGATGTTCACTTTAGCCTAGACCTTAAAGTACCTGGCTTTATACACAGCAAAAGCTATTTGCTTAAAAATCTGTTTTGGTTACCTACTGAGATAACTAAGGCGGATCACAGTGGCATTCTAGGAAAAAATACTACTTGTATCTTGGGAACAATAGTTAGAAAATCAAGATGATAAAATCAGTCTGCAATCAGTTAATGTTCTTTCTTGTGTCTGCTTGCAATCTCAAGAGCCAGAAACTGAGGCAAAACCTGGTTTTATACGCATGGATGGTCCTGGAGTGTGATTTTTTTTTTTTTTAATTTGTGATTATTATTCCTTAACAGTTGCAATTGTTTCAAATTTGTCCATGACTGTGTCTTTATTTAGTGATATGCCAATATCACTAGTGATGTGTACAGGAGTAGTTTGGATGTTACTTCCTTTGAATACTTTACAATGCCTGAGCTGATCTCTTTTCAATTGTAAATTGCTTTGAAGATGATTTTTTTTTTTTCTTTTAAGGGAACTGCTGCGCAACTGATTTGGTAAAGTCTTGTGAGGACTTCCTAAAACTATGTAAGAAAACATTGGTTTTAGTGCACCCAGTTTGAGATGAAGGCCAGTTTATAATGATGAATAAGCAAGGTGTTGGATGTTAGTGGGTGTATGAACTTGGTAGTCTTCCAGGATGTTATTTTCTTCTTTTAAAAGATGTGAGTAGTAGAATTTAAGGAAAAATCCTGTACTTAAGATGGCAATTTCTATTAAAATAATCCATGGAAGTACTGAAATTATGGCAATTCTGCAAGACTCTAAGCACTTGTTTATGTATGCAAAACAGCTAAGAAGTGTCTGCAGTTTGCTTCCATTATTAATTCTTTTCTGTTTGTGTTCTATACCATCTTAGTTTGAGTTTATCCCTAATTGCCCTTAGCTATATGACCCTGTCACTTTCTTCTTGCACTGTCATAATACTTAGTCAGAACATCATGACACATGGTGGATTTTTTAAAACACAGTTTAGGTAAAACAGGTTTTTAGGTAGAGATTCTGTTTGATTATACAAGTGAGGATAGATATAAACTGGTTTTGGTAAAGTGTGTGTGTGACTTTGGTGTGGGTTGTTTTTTTTTTTCAAACTAAAGACAGTGGCTTTTATGTAGATACTGAAACTTTGTTTGCTGCTGTTTCTCCTACAATATTTGAACAAGTCTAACTTCCTTCTTTTTGCCTAGAAGTGTGAAATTTGCAGTGATGCAGCTTGCTATCTGCAGTTTCAAGTGAGTTGAAGACTTTTGTCTGCTTTTGTCTTCTGTGGGTTAAAGTAATGTGCTCCTTTTCCTGGGGGTAGGTGATAGAGGGAGCATTAAATGATCAGAATGATCAGTCTGGAAAACATGGTTTCACATGCTATTAGAATAATTGAAAAGAATTTTTTTTTCTATCTTTTTGTGATCAGCTAGTGCTTGCGGATATCAATTTTCTAGCTCTGAATTTGTTTAGCTGGTTTTTTTTGTCAGCCGAAGGAAGAAGTCTCCAATGGGAGAGTTTTTTTGGAAGAATGTCAGTATAACTGTTCTTTTGGCAACTGCACGATATTTTCATTTAGTCTGTTCTCATGCTCTTACTGGCAGTAGGCTGTAGCAGCTGGGTTGTCAGCATGTTTGCTTTCTTGTGACATGGTTTAGTCTTCTTTTTCAGACTGATCAGTTTAAGACAATAATTTTTTAGTCCTCCCCACCCCCCCCATATTTGAATGGCCTTTTGCCATTATACAAATAGTGACAAAAACGGCTAGGAAGTGACAAAGTGCTAGGAAGTGCTACTACTGGCTTCCATTATGGTTTTGGAAGTTACCGTGGTTATTGCATGCCTGAATGCTATTTTTTTTGCCCATAGTTCAATGATCAAGCAGTCAGTTCTCTTCTTCCCTCTCATTCCGAATTCTGCCAGGAAAACAAAGCTTTTTCCAGCTCTGCCAGTAAACAGCAGTGCTTGCCAGTTAATGCAATGATGTTAACGTGTACAGAACTACTGTTGAGATGGGAATTTTTGAATTGTATAGGTGGGTAACACGGTATGGGCTGTATTTCTACTGTGCCTTTGAGTGCTAGCATGCTTAAGTATGTGGTCTTATTTTGTCCATCTTAACTTTAAGACTAATCCCTTAAATACATTATCCAAGAGTATTCTTGCTTGCTGTTGAAGAAAACGGTAATGACTGGTTCATGTCTAGTAAAAATGCAGAAGCCTTTAGCATTTTATA
The DNA here is from genome assembly GCA_013398915.1 of Dromas ardeola. Classification (NCBI taxonomy): domain Eukaryota; kingdom Metazoa; phylum Chordata; class Aves; order Charadriiformes; family Dromadidae; genus Dromas; species Dromas ardeola. Next base: position 15,322 of record VYZM01015375.1, read on the forward strand.
GTGGAAGTAGTTAATCCCTACCATAATATTAGTAGTCACAATTTTTATGTTTACTTATCATAGCGTAATCTATCTCACATTTAGCACCATGTAATTTTTCAACTGTTGGCTTGATTCTGCCTCTTTTTTTTTTCTGGAAGGGCAGTCCTAGCTCTTATGCCCATTCCAATAATAGAGGTGAATTATAACATACACTGCCCTTTTACTCCTTTGAGGATTGAAGATGTACAGCAGAAGTTGTTTTAGTTCTGTTTGCCCAGTTTCTGTGCTGTGCTCTTGGGTTTGTATTTGAATGTCTAGCAGCTGTACTCTTTATATCTTAGTTGAAAAAAAAGTACTATATAAATAAACTGCATGTTCACTTTTCCCTGCAAGCATGAAAAGCTACTGGTATTGACATGACAGTATTCCTCCCTTGGAATAAAGAATGTATGGTGAATACTTCTTGGGAAATCTGCTATCTTGCCAGGAGCTTATAAAGAGAAAGTCGGATACTCGAACTTTTATGATCCTAGATTTAAGCATTAAATAATTGCATACTGGTAGAATACAAAAAAAGGAGCTCAGTGTTTCTGTTTCCGTAAGTAACTTAAACGGAAGCAGCTAATTCCTAGTTTATGATGCCCAAAACCAGAGTTTCCTTGGAGGAAGAAGGGCTGCCAGAATGTAATAACTTTAATAGTATCTGGCATATGCCAACAGACATTTTACTTGTGTTCTGCAACGAAAAAGGGAAAGGTAATGGTATAGGCTGCTACTTTGTTTTAAAAGGCATAGTATCTGTTGAACATAATTTTCATCAGTCACCAACAAAGCATCCTGTGTAAGAAAAGTAAGAAACAGGGTGAAGATAAGCTGTAGGTCAAAAAGCGAAGAAGGGTATGCTAAAGAACCCTAGCCTTTTACTTCCCTTTTCTCTGTCTCAGAAAATCATCACAAGATCTAAGAGAACAAACGTGTCTTATACTAATCTTACCATTAGTATGAAATGCTGCCTGTGTTATTACCTGGCTTCTGCTTGAAAGTCAAATCCAGTTGAAATGAAGGAAATCTGGGGGAAATACCATGCTGCAGAAGTGTTTGGTTTTTTTTTTTGTTGTTGTTCATTTGTACTAATGGCAACTATGTATAATTTTAGTTATCCTGTTAAATTCACTTAGCTTTGAGGTTTACAAAACAATAGTCTCTCTGCTAAGAATAACAATGCAGTTTTAGACTGAGCTGTTCAGTATACCAGTTTACCAAGTTTACTTGTAGGCAAAAATAATTATTTACTATTAAGAGCAAATATGAGTGGAAAGCTCTTCTCTTCATGTTTATGTTCTGCTGTTTGGGCTGTTGTATCCTTCTACTTGACCATTTGGTTGCTCCTTGACAACTCGACTGATTTATTTCTTTTTCAGTCATTTTGGGGTTTTCATGATGACAACTGGGTTTTTTCATAGACTGTGAATAGTGAGGAATGGAATCTGTCAGCTGCCTTCAGATTTACATTAGCAGAGAAGGAGGCTTCTAGAAATGGAGACCACATCTATCGTGATACTACAGTGTCTTTTTTGGCAGCTATAAACTATGGTGTTTGTAGAGAGAAATTAAATATGTGGTGTAGGCATGTACAAAACTAAGAAAAAAGATACAACACAGTCATGGTGCTTCATCCTAGGATGCCAGGTGATTTGGATTGTACCCACTTTTGGTAGGTAGTGAATTAGGGTCTGCCAAGCATGGGACGACTGTGGCTCCCACTGCATTCAGTGCCTCCCTGTGATATAAAACAGTTAGCATTGAACTTCTTTTTCATTCTGCCTGCCTTCTTGGGCCATCGCTCCTGCTAGTAAGTGGCATTGGCACTAGAAATGTTAATGCCGTTCTTAATGTTGCAGGACTTCAGCTTATTTCAAAATTGCTCAGAAGGTGTTTCAAGAAGAGAACTGCAATTGTCAAAGGGCGGTGAAATTGGCAACTTAATTTTTTCCTGTGGTTGGGTATCTACAAATTTTAACTTGTTTGCTATTTTACGATGTGGTTTTCAAACTCTACTTCAATGGTAGGCTTGGGCTGTTCATTGAGAGAAGCTGTATATTTCACAACAATGTTCATTTGCCAAGGCTCTGTTTTGCAGCTGCCTTCTTAGAGATGCACTAGTTCTGAATGTGTTGCGTGTTCAGCATCCCTTGCTGTCCACCTTTGTAACTTTTAAACAAAACCTGTCTTGTCACACTGCTGTAAAAGAAATTGGAATGGAGATTTCTACTATTGCAACAAGAAATAACAAGCACCATTTTTTCCAAAATATTTTTACCATTTGATGTAAGCATGCTATTTTACTTTATAAACTGTCTGCATTGAGTGCAAGTGGAAAGTATTATGTCTTATAAATAAAAGCTGATTTAATCTGCTTGGGATATTTTTGCCATTGTACTGTTTACAATTTTTGAGACTTCTTAAATATGTTGGAGCTTGTTTATTTTTGGGGATGGCAAAATGTAACTGATTCCCTCTTTCACATCACCATTTACTCTGTGCTACAGTTTGAAGCAACAGGCATGTCAGAGCCTTTACTTTTCTACATAAGGCTGCAGACCAACACCTTGTTTTCTAGATCTCAGGTTATGAGACAGTTGTAGTTGAACATGTTTTCCAAACTAGATAAATGTTGACCTGAAATGCCACAGAGATAAGGACATTGTAATAATTTCCTCTATAAAGGACTAATGAAGAGGAGTAAAATCCATGTGGACAGGTCATTTGTTCTTTATTTTTGTCTTTAGGAGGAAACACACTGTTACTGAACTATCTCATGGCATGATACTATGACCATATGGTCATGATTAATGCATAAGTATACTTACCTAAAAATTTAAGTCCTTTCTTCCCCCCCCCCTTGCTCTTCTCATTGTGTAGTGTTAACTAATAGGAATAAAATCTTAATATACATAATTATTTACCTCCTTGAGAATTACAGAAAGTGATAACCTTTGGGAGACCAAGTAGCTCCTGTGAGTCCTTGAAGCATATTGTTCTTCATAACAAAGTCTTTCTTCTGCAGAGCTTAAACAGCATCTTCCGCATACAGTTGTCATAATAAAAAAATCTTGGTGTGTAGCCAATGCTTGAAATTCAAGTAAGGTTTAACAGGCTTTCTTGCATCATTATATGGAAGTGGTACCGAGGCTACCAAACTTTTAAGTTAAAATTAATGTTCATTTTCAAGATGTGTTCAGAGGGTTAGTTCATTGCTGTACCAAGGAGCACATTCAGCTTTGCCCCAGGAAGGGAGCTTTGATTCGGTGTGTAAAGATCACTGAGTAGATTCTCCTTCTGTTCTGACTGTCTCTCTCTGCATCTGCTAACTGTGTGTTGTCCCTCTGATTTTTCTCTGTTTTCTCCCTTCCAGCTGATACTTGACTACTGCAAGTAAGCAGCTGTGTAGTTCCTGTTCTCACAAATAGGGTTTTTTTTTTTTTAGTATCTTCGTGCAAAGTCATGCTATTTTGTTGCTACAGGTTTTAAAGAATTTGGCTGCCAGTAGGATTGTACTGCATTATCTGTTTTAGAGTGGTGTTTTTTTCTGATGTGAACCATACATGTAGGCACTGACTTAAAAGAAAATAAGAGTTCTTGCCTGTTGAGATTTTTTTGACCACCAGTGCAGACCAGTACCCTTTGGTGAGGAAATTATGTAAAACATTGTCATAAAACAAGAATAACTTTTTCCCCTCTTGCTTAGAGAATCCTCAAATTAGTGTGAAATGGGGAAGTTCAGGAAAAAAAAAGAAAAATAACATTGTTATTTTCCTGCTGGAGGGAAAGTGTGACACAATGCTGTGCTGATAGTAACCAGAGCCCAAGGAATAAAATGGTCTTACAAAAGTAAGCGTTCTTCACAGTGAGAGTGTGTCTGTTGGGTGGTGGGAGCATGGATAGTAAAGCTTCAGTTTACTACGTCAGGCAATTTGATGTTTCAAACTGAACTTAGGTATGAATTTATATCAAAGACTTTGAATGAAGGTTAACTTAAAGATGGCTTCACAAGGACATTTTGAAGAACAGTTTCTGCCAGATCTGAATTTGCTGTCATTGTGGGCTTTCTTTTTGCGAAGAAATCTGCTCCAGTAGCAGTCTTAGATTCTGTTTGTGTGGCATGGCATATCTCCAGAGGCTTGGGAATTAGTTTTTGAAGAGTGGTGATGTAGCTATTTCTTTATTCCAGTTGCATACAAAATCAACCATCTTTGTTCTGCTTATTCTAATATATTCATTCCATAAAATATAATTCTCAGTATTTTTCCTTGAAGCTTCCTTTGCCTTTGTGACATTTTCAGTTGCTTGACTTGAAGAACTGGTTTTCAAACCCAGGAGTTTGTATTGACTGAGAGGGATGTAAAAGTTAACATTTCTGCTTTTCACGTCTGAGATTTGTCCATAGCAGGTACTGATGACTAGAATACAGTATGTGAACTGCAGAGAAATATGCTCTGCTGGTGCATATTATAAACACGGACGTATAGGTGGAAATTACCACAATGCAGAAACCCCCTCAAATTTAGCCTCTGATGCTGAAGCTAGATTCAGAAGTTGAAACATTACTTTGTTGTTATCATAAGTAGTTGAGAGCAACTTCTGGATTTTAAGATCTTATTTTAACATCTTTGACTGTAAGCTGTGCCTTTGTTGTACTTCTGTTCAGTGAAGCCAGTATAAGCATTTGTCTGATGTAAGAAAAAAGCAATCTGTTCGGTGGGGTTTTTTTTTGAACAGCAACACACAGGAATTCTTGCCTGCCATTGCTTCCTCTATCCATGTGACTGCTCGTAAGGGTTTTTGTCAATCTAGTGTGGTTTTCCAGTGGAAAGGTCACATTTTTTCAAGCAGTCTTTCTTTCCCGTTGCTTTAATGGTGGTATTGCCATATTCTTGAGTAGCTTGTTTTCTGATGAGAAATGAAGTCTTACGAAGTACTGCATGGGCACTTCTCTGTTAAATGGGTGAGTAAGTGGTCTCAATTTGTGCAGAAAGCAAATAAACTGACATAATTATTTTGTTGAGAGCCAAATTTTAAATGTGCCCAATTCACTGTAATTACTGATGGACTAGTTCAGTAATTGGCTACTTCGGCAGAAGGTGCATCTGATAGCCTCAGGCTGCTGGTGGAATGGTCCTCATCTTGAAGTTTTGGGAAATGGGACACTAATTGTCAAGCTGCCACAGAGTCCAAAAGCAATCATTACATAAAAAAATGTTTCTAAGCCCAAAGCTTTCTAATTCTGCACAAACTTCTATGGAAGTTTTTTTTATAAAGGAAAAAAAAGCAGGGTTTCCTTGCCCTATTTCAGAACTTAATTTCTCAGGAAATGCATTTACTAAGGGGAGTGGAATTCTTATGTTGAACACAGTATTGGTGCTCCTGTGTTTAGTAAACTAATGTTTTTGGTAGTTTTTAACTGTTATGTTTTTGAAGAATGTGCTTGGAAGAGCTGATTAATTCTGTTCACAACTGTTACGAGACTGAGAATTTTCACTATATTTAAACTTCTCTTTACTCAGTATTGTCCTGTAAGGTGGTAAGAACAGCTGTTTGTCAGTACAGTTTATGTCTGAATGAAGCTTTTGAGTGCCCATATCCAGCCCTCAGTATTATTGTTCCCCCGTACCTCCTTCTGTTCTTATTTGAGGTAGATTGAATTGATTTCTTTTTACCAGATTTTTAGCTGTAAATCTTTGTGGCTTTTCCTGTGAAGGAGGGAGAGCATGAGGAGAAGAAAGAGTCTGAAGAGGGGTGTCGCTGAATTCAAAGGGAAGTCTGGTGTCTCTTAGATAATTTTCCCAGTGTGTCTTGCTCAGACAACTGTGCATGACAGAGTATGTTTTTACAAGCAGCTATGAAATTCTCTTCTTTGGTGGGTGGGAGAGGCTGCGTGGTTGCAGATACTAGCACAATAGTATTATATTTCTTTTTTTAAATCCAGGTCGTGAATTTAAAAATTCAAGGGATGAATCTGTCAACTAAAACTGAAGGTATTTCAGTACCTGTAAAAGTACTATGAAGTTCCTTCTGGGCAATCTAGATTTCCACTTCTTCCCTGCTTTTTGGGGTGTTCAGAATGATCGGTAGCATCTTGTACCTCGTGCTTTAGTCCGTCTGGTTAGACTCCAAAGAGCAAGCTTATGAACAAATTCACAAACCCTGTGATTTTGTATTATGATGGAAGCTCTTTTGCTTTGAGTCTAAACAGGCAAGTAGTGAAGAAGAAAGCCTCACAGCCAGCATACAAATACCCTTTCTTCTTTGGTTTTGCTGTATTGTACAGCAATAAGCATGGCCTATAAAAAGCGTTCTGTTATTTTCTTAGCTTCTGCTTGCTGTGAAGATCCTTTTTCCTACTAATGTGACAATTTTCCATTCTTGTATCTATGCTGGGATATGGAGAGACTGTGAACTTGCTCTTCCTCCTCATAGCTGCAAATGTCCTAGTGAGTGCCATTGAGAAAGGCTGTTGTGGCTGGAAATAAGTCAAAATAATTGCTGTTGCTTGCAAGTTTGGCTGTGCTTTCTGTGAGATTTTATCATCAAAAGGACTGTGGGGTGAATCCATGACTACAGTGGAGCGCAAGCCCACAGAACTGCTGCAGCAGACATAGCTGGCACCTTGAAAACGTAACAGCATGTCTATATTGCAATGGAGATTAAACCTGCTCTTCCTGTTTATGAGTGAGTATTGTCAGCCTTAGCTCTCTGAGGTGAGTGGGATATGTTTTGCTGTTCACCACATTAGGGTGGGTTACAAAAGGCTTTTTTTGTGGCTTACACCGTCAGGAAGATTTGACTCTTCAGTCCATGATAAAAGGCTGCATTTGCATGAGAGCATTGCAGAAAAAATACTTAGCAGCACAGAGTAGAAAGGAGATTCTGGACAAGGATGTTTGAGGGCTATTCATTTTCAAGTCAAGTAAATGACTATATCTCTTCATTCATCTGTTCTCAGTGTGGTAGCCATGAGGTGCCTACCAAGCTGCTCTGTCACTCCCCCTTCTCAAGAAGACGGGGGGGTGGGGTGGGTGGGTTGGGGGGATACAATGAAAAGCTTGTGGGTTGAGATAAGGACAGGAAGATCACTCAACATCTACTGTCATTGGCAAAACAGACTCAACTTAAGGAAATTAATTTAATTTATTGCCAGTTAGTAACAGTGTAGGATAGTGAGAAATTAGAACAAAAAACTAAAACAAATTTGCCCCACCCTTCCCTTCTTCTCAGGCTCAACTTCACTCCCTGCTCTTCTGCCTTCTCCCTTCCTGTTGTCACTGTAAAACTCGGTTGGTTTTTAAATTTTACTTGTTCAACTCTTAACTGAGTAGAAACTCAATCAAATATAACATATATAACATAACTTAAAAACGTGGGAAGGTGGAGTGGAGTAGTCAAGGTAGCAAGAGAGTAGTCAACAGTTCTGGTACACAGTTCATATGCACATTTACAGTGTAGTGAAACGTGCAAGCTTGTCGAACACAGGAACTCAGATGGTGATAAGGGGCTTCTTTATCATTAATAGCATGACCATGGATCTCTAACAGCTTTGTACTTTTTTTATTGCAGATGGTATCGGCACATGTGTTAAAAGATGTAGATTGCTGAATGAAACAGCAGTGATAATCAAAGCAGTAACTGTGTGTGTGTGGAGTCTGTGGAAAATCTAAACAGATATGTTCACTTCTACATTTTGATGAAATAAAAGTGCACGGGATGGTACCATTGATGTAAAATAGTTACTAGTCTTGCTATAGGTCCAGTAGGCATGTGTGTGAGGCCTGTCATGTAATAACTGGTTTGTTAGACAACTGCAAGAGAAAGTGGTAAGGGGCCATGTCTCTGCCTTGCCATGCTTGAAGTTTAGCTGCCTTACAGCATGTATCACTAACATTTATGTGGTTTTCTAGGAGTTTTGAGGCAGTGCCCTTTATTTTTGTGTATAAATTCTGGTATGGCAATGCATTGTTTGGAAGCAAAGCAATAGTGATAAGGAAACAATTTTCTGTTTACCTTCTGACTATCAGTGTAACTAAAAGCAGTCTAGCTCCGTGTGGTGGGTTGACCCTGGCTGGACGCCAGCCACTCTATCACTTCCCCTCCTCAACTGGACAGGGGAGAGAAAATGCAATGAAAGGGTCAGAGGTTGAGATAAGGACAGGGAGAGATCACTCACCAATTACCGTCACAGGCAAAATGGACTCGACTTGGGGAAATGGGTTTAATTTATTACCAATCAAATCAGAGTAGGATAATGAGAAATAAAAAATAAATCTTAAAACACCTTCCCCCCCCGCCCTTTTTCCTGGGCTTAACTTTACACCTGAATTCTCTATCTCCTCTCCCTGAGCAGCACAGAGGGGCAGGGAATGGGGGTTGCAGTCAGTTCATCATACATTCTCTGCTGCTCCTTCCTCAGGGGAGGACTCCTCGCACTCTTCCCCACCTCCAGGGTGGAATCCCTCCTATGGGAGACGGTCCTGCATGAACTTCTCCACCGTGAGTCCTTCCCACGGGCTGCAGTTCTTCAGTTCCAGTGAGGGTCCCTTCAGGGCTTCTTCAGAAACAAACTACTCCAGCATGGGTCCCCTGTGGGGTCATAAGTCCTACCAGCAAACCTGCTCCAGCGTGGGCTCTTCTCTCTGCTGGTCCACAGGTCCTGCCAGGAGAGCCTGTGCAGGCTTCCCATGGGGTCACAGCCTGCTTTAGGGTATCCACCTGCTCTGGCACTGGTTTCCTCCGTGGGATGCAGGTGGATATCTGCTCCACTGTTAACCTCCATGGGCTGCAGGGGGACAGCCTGCCTCACTGTGGCCTTCACCAGGGGCTGCAGGGGGCACCTCTGCCCTGGTGCCTGGAGCACCTCCTCCCCCCGTCCTCTTCACTCACTTTGGTGCCTGCAGAGTTGTTTCTCCCACATATTCTCACTCCTCTCTGGCTGCAATTGCTGTTTTGTGAAGTTATTTTCCCCCTTCTTAAGTATGTATCTCGGAGGCACGACCACTGTTGCTGACTGTGTCAGCCTTGGCCAGTGGCGGGTCTGTCTTGCAGGTGGTTGGCATTGGCTCTTATTGGACATGGGGGAAGCTTCTAGCAGCTTTTCACAAAAGCACCCCCTGTAGCCTCCCTGCTACTAAATCCTTGCCATGCAAACCTGATACACTCAGGTGTACACTGATTGCTCTGTGCTTTTGCAGGAACCCTCTTTTAACCAGCTTATTAACCTTAATAGGTTTATGTGATCTCAATCACTGTGCATCAATACTTATCTAGCAAGAACAGATAATTTAGTGGGCGGTACTACTGGGCTGGTAAAAGAGACTTTGGTAGACCCAGTTGTTCTGCAACACATGAAGCAAAGAGGGAGGAAAACAGAGTTGAGGAAGGGAGCAGGAAAGAAGCTCAAAAAAAACCCAGTTAGGGTTGAAGAGGGCAGAAGAAGAAAATATGTAAGGATGTATACCAAAGCAGTATCGTCAAAATAGCATGGTAGAAATAATTGCACTCCTTTAGGAGAAAAGAGTTGGCAGAGCACAGGGAGTGGGCAGTGTAGAGCTGAAGGAGCAGATGGGTCTTAGCAAAAGGAGGGTAGATCATAGAATGAATTTAAGCATGTTATTTTTGATCTTGTGCCTTTAAAGTGACAGTGGGTAGACCAAACACCTGTTCTTTATCATCACTTTTTAGGAAATGTAAATAAGCCTAAGTGTTAATTCACTTCTAAAACTTCACCTCAGCTTACTTCTAATATTTACTGGTGTGCTTGCTCTGTACACAGATGGGGTATTTTGAAGAAAAATGAGGTTTTTGTGAAAACACACCCTCAACCCTGACAATCTACTACAAGTTGAGTATGACAAGTTTAGGTGTTAGTTAACTTAGGAACCAATTAACTAATTTTGGTATTGCTGTGTATGTAGTACTGATACAAGAAGTTGGTTGGGTGCATCTCTGTTGTTGCTCTGTGTGGTAAAGAGAGGCTGTTTGCTATGCTCCATTGTGGTTCTAAAATTTCATATCCACTCTGCATTTCTCATGTCAGGCAAATTTGCATTAGCTGTCAGTCCTTGGAGTGTACTGTGCTTGCACAGAGAACAAACTGTCAGAGGATCTTCCATCTTTATGAAAAGTGTGGAACTACAGGTAGAGTCCTGGGGTAGGACTTCAGCTTTGGTTTCACCAGGAGGGGGATGCTTTGAACATGCTTGGGCTGTGCCTTAATAAATGCTGCAAAACTCCAGATATAGACACAATGCAAACTTGCACCAAGGAATATCCCTTTGGCATGCTAAAACACTATTGTAGGTGCAGCCGATATGAGCCACATCTATTACTTCACTGTTAATGTTTTCAATCAGCTGTAATGTGCTTATTGAATGCTTAATTTATAGAATCATAGTGTCGTTTAGGTTGGAAAAGACCTTTAGGATCATCAAGTCCAACCATTAACCTATCACTGCCAAGTCAACACTAAACCATGTCCCTCAGCACCACATCTACACATCTTTTAAATACCTTGAAGGATGGAGACTCAACCACTTCCCTGGGCAGCCTGTTCCAGTGCTTGACAACCCTTTTGGTGAAGAAATTTTTCCTAATATCCATCCTAAACCTCCCATGGTGCAACTTGAGGCTACTTGCTCTTGTCCTATCGCTTGTTACATGGGAGAAGAGAATGACCCCCACCTCGCTACAACCTCCTTTCGGGTAGTTGTAGAGAGCAGTAAGATCTACCCTGAGCCAAACCAGGATGCTGTTGACCTTCTTGACCACCCAGGCACATTGCTGGCTCATACTCAGCCGGTTGTTGACCAACACACCCAGGTCCTTTTCTGCCAGGTAGCTTTCCAACCACTCTTCCCCAAGCCTGTAGCGCTGCATGGGGTGGTTGTGACCCAAGTGCAGGACCTGATACTTGGCCTTGTTGAACCTCATACCATTGGCCTCGGCCCATTGATCCAGCCTCCAGATCCCTCTGTAGAGCCTTTCTTTCCCTGAAGCTGATCAACACTCCTACCCAACTTGCTGTCATCTGCAAACTTGCTGAGAGGGCACATGATCCCCTTGTCCAGAACATTGATAAAGATATTAAAGAGAACTGGCCCCAATATTGAGCCCTGGGGAACACCACTTGGAATTGGCCATCAACTGGATTTAACTCCATTCACCACCACTCTCTGGGCCTGGCCATCCAGCCAGTTTTTTACCCAGGGAAAAGTACACCCATCCAAGTCATGAGCAGCCAGTTTTTCCAGGAGAATGCTGTGGGAAACTGTGCCAAAGGCTTTACTAAAGTCTTGGTAGACAACATCCACAAATGTCCCAGATAAGCAAAGCAAGAGGACAGAGAGCACTTCAGATGTTTAGAAATTGCTGTGATGCTAATTCGTACTTGACAAGGTCAGATGTGGCATGTCTGCTTTCGAAATTTAAATGGGATCCAGGTAGTCAGGATCTGCCAGTGTTCTTTGTCAGCAAAAAGATGGTGCTGTGACAGTGTTGCTGGTTAGGCTTAATAGTTGATACTACGGGCATTCAAGTCTGGTGCTTAATATTGACCATGCTGGAAATCTGTTTGCATTTATTAAGTCATTGCATCTCCCAAAGTCATGTTACTTGGTATTGTCTTAGAAAGGAAACTGCATGACATAAATTTATTCAAGTCCCAGGAAATGTGTTTTATTTGGTTCCTGACCAGGATTAAAGGGCATAGCTGAGAACAGGAGTCCGGTCTGAACTCATGTACTTTCAGAAACTCTTAACTGCTCTGTTTGTTGAAAAGAAAGCTCCTTCTGGGGTGAAGTCAGAAAGAAATTAAAACACAAACTCAGTGACTAACAAATTCCCTGAAAGTGGGCCTTGCGTGTTGTCTGTGGTAGTTTTTCTGCATGTGTATGTTTTTTCATCAGCCATCAGGGTATACATGAGTATAAGCCTCACAAATTTACATGAAGAAACAAGTATTGCTTTTTATATTTGATGTTTGTTTGCGTCTTCAGAAACTCCTAGCACTAAATTGTGCTAATTTCTGTGAAATTAGAACTCCAAGATTTCTATAAGGTACTGCTAGCATTAAGCTACACAACTTGAAGTTGCAATTTTTCTAATCATTCTTGATTACATCTTTGTTTCTTGCATGTCAGGGGTAATTAAATGTTGACTAATTATAGTGGTTTAGATTTTTGCTGACAAAAATCTGCTTAAGAAAGTGCAAATTCCTGTTCTAGCTATAGTTGTCTTCCTCTAGCCTATATTTTAACACAAAAAAAAATAGCACTTGGAGACTGTCTAAGCAAAAATGAAAGTAATCTGAATCAGTGTAATTGGCTGCCTTGAACTACAGCAAGCTGTAGAATTAGCTCCCTTGAAATGGTGGTACTTATTGGGCACATCTTTCTGTACAGCAGTTCTTTTTATACCTGCCGGTCAGTTCTACTTTTCTTTTGCTGAAGTCCAGGATAGCAAAGAATTGGACCAGAGTAAGTGGACTTTAATTTCTATCAGTGGCATCTAGAGCGTAGCCTTAGTAGAGAATTGGGTGGGTATGTAATGGTGTTTCCTTCCAGAAGTTCAACAATGTTATTCTGTCCCCTGCCATTGCAAAATACTGGGCAAACCTTTTCTACCACCCCTCTTGAAATTCTAGCCACTCATCTGTAGCAGAATAAGACGGTGTGTTTTCTGCAGAGTACTTACTAACTAAATTCAAGTGATGGAAAGTTCAGTTACGTTTCACAAAGCAGCATATGAATTTGAGCTGCACAAAGCTGGAATATGGAGAAGCCATAAATGAGATACCTAGTTGTGAGTTAGAAAGGTAACATTGCACTATTGTAGAAAGCAGCTACCTATGGAAACAGCAGGAAACTGTTTGTTTGAGGAAGGTGTTTGAGGACACCTTTCAGAAATATGGAAGAGGATGAAGTTATGGTGATGCTCTTCAGCATTTTAGAGTGTAAGACTTGCTTTTTGGTATGCCAGCTGGCATAACTAACTTGAATACCTTAAGTGAGTCTCTAGAGGAGTAAAGGATAAAAGTTGATACACTTCTGTCAGTACACTTCTATGATGTTCTGTTTCTTAACTTGGCACACGTTTTCAAGAATGGAGATATGAACTGCTTAAGATGCACCTTTAATACTCCTAAACTAAAAGAAGGTTTTATGGAAATTCAATCATCAGTATCTTATGTGCAATATAGTGAGTTACCATACCAGAATGTCTTTTTTTAAGTACAAACTCAATATCACATAGTATTTCTGTGACAGTTTCTAAAAAAGTATCACGTATAGTCTTACAGATTTTAAACTCATCTTCACTTACTGTGAATATATAGGGTTATAATTTTAGATAAGGCAAAATATTCTTGGCGCTTCTTGGTGATAATACTTCTTTAGTTGACTCAGAAAATAGAGAGATTGCAGTGATTTCATGGCAGAGTGACCACAGAAAAATTATTCATAGTACTGAAGTGGATCTTGGATTTGGTTTTTTTGTTGCTTTGCTATAAGGCATGCTCACTCACAAGTAATTGTGAAAATAAAACTTTACTTATCTAGCTCACCTGGTGTGTTAGAAGAGTATTGATTGTTCTTTAAATTGATTTAGAGATGCAGCTTGCTGCATGCCTCTGTGATGACTATATACAATCTGTGAGTCTATTCTAAATGTTTTTTTCTTGGGGTCGTTGGTTTTTTTAGTGCTTGTATTATAAACAGCCTCCTGACTCCGCTATTGGCATTGCTCTGTGTGTTGCCCAGGAAATGGGCAGTGCTAGTGGGCCCTCTGAAGCTTCGCTACAACTCCCCACCTTGTGAGTTGTAATTTTCAAAGCAACTTTTAATGGCCCTCCACTAGACATCAAAAGCATCTTGCTGCAAGTATGAATGCTTCCATATTCCTTAATGGCTTGCTTGTGAAATTGTATCAATAACATTTTCCTTGTCTAATGTTCCAGTAGGCATATTAGTTTTGCATGAGAAGTTGTATCTTGTTTCTGCAGTTTCAGAACTGCACTACTTTGTCTTCAGCTAAGAAACAGTAGAGCCCATCATGCACAAATCTGACATTTTCTCAAAATGGTTTTGACAATTAAAATTTGATTTCTGTCGCTGAAGTCAAATGCTGTGTTTTCCCCTCTGCACTAATCTCCCTTGAGCGATGAGCTTTGAAAACTTTGCTGTCAGTTAAAAACAGGAGTTAGAGCCTGATAGTCTGGGTGGAAATGCAGCCGAACCTTTTTGGTTGTTTTTGACTGGGACCTCTGAACTTGCTGATTTTTGACTGGAAGGTTACAGTTGGTGCGGTGTACTGCAATTTGTCTTTCCATTAATATTTCAACCACTTCTATTCTGCTTTCTTGTGTTCCATGGTAGCTTAACTCCTCTCCTTAGTCACTTCATCCATTCCGCTCTGTTCTTTTACTGTGGGAAAGAAGCCTGGTAGATGTCTATAGACCACTCTTCCCTGGATTGACAGGTTATGTTTTTGCTTAGCGTATTGGGTATAAAAGCATCTGTGTTCAATCAGCTTCCTGATAACTGCTTCCTTAACTCCAATGAGCTTTTCACAGTTCTTAATGTTTTTGAAGAGTCTGTTAGTAATCGCACTACTAAAAGAAGGTTTAGTGGTTCTGATCCTGGGCTGTCATTCTGGGAAGAAAGAGGTTTAACTGTCGCCTTCTGCCTGCTGGAGATCCAGAGGGCTGCCGAGTCACTCCAGTTTCTCTAGGCTCTGGTAGCAGGTGTAGGATCCATCTGCCCTTCTACTCTGTCTGAACAGTGGAAATGAGTGTTTTCTTCACGGGTTCTGGGAAAAGGTCTCTGATCTAAAACTGTCACTTGTTTTTATAACTGTTTTGCAGCTACAGTTAGTTGCCAGATTTTTGTAGGTTGCATAGTTTCCTAGATGACTAATAACAACATCTTTCCAATAATTAAGTTGATATTTCTGTAGTGGTTTGGGGAAGTTTTGAGCAAGAATATCGGGATTTGAACAGGGATGCTTCACTGTAAATTTGCTTTCTATTGACTCTTGAAAGGTTATTTTTAGGAAAGGACAAATCTAATGTCTGACACTCATAAAGAAAGCTGAGAGATGCTCTAAGACTCTGCCCTCATTTGAGGTGATACTCCTGTTCCTAGTTGCCTGCTGCTATTTTAGAAAGAAGTTTGGAGGAAATACTGTATGATCTAGAGAGTAGCCCTTGCTGAAAATACTCTTAAAATAGATAGAGGTATGATTACCTGTTTAAATGCTTGTTGCTAAAGGCTTGTTCTGTACCTTCTGAATGTCTTCGAAGAATGAGGTCTGTAGGAAACAAGTTTCTGGAGTTCTTTGAAGTTCTTTGATGTTAGTAGGAGGAGGAAAACAGTCAACAGTGCAAATTAATATGAAAAATCAGCAGAAATTGAAATATCTTTTTCTTTGTCATCTTTGCTTTGTCTAAAATTCAGTTATAACATCATTTTTTGTGTGTCCTTTTTAATTTGTCTGAGTACGTGAAAACTGCCACAGAAATTATATACCTGCCGAAGATTACTAAACATCAAAATGCAAATGCCCATTAACGCTTAATATTTCTTGTGTTAGTTCCGTATGTTGTACCCTTTCAAACTTTATTTCCCACAAGTTTTATACAGGTCTTCCTGATCACAACTTTGTATGAACATACTTGTTTTTGAACTAGCATGGATGCCACTTCCATGACGCTCTAAAGAAGTTGTTTTTTTAAGGCTGTCAGCTGCAAAATGGTGTTTTTGAAAGTGAATTTATGTGAACTGAATAACAGAAGATGTGACTTCTAACTGTCAGATTTTTTTAATGAAGAAAACTTTCACAAATTAAATGTGTGAGAAACATAAGTGTATTCCTACTGTGTCTGTGTAAATAGTGTTCCAGGCTAAGCAGACCCTGGATATTTAACACAAAGCTTGATTGTTCAAATAATTAGGAGAAAAGATGCACGCACTCCATCAATTCAGTGAGGGGAGAAATGACTTCTTCCTTTACAATTCAGTGAAGAAAAATGGTTTCTGCTCCTTGATGTGAAGGTGCACTATTTTTAAGAGTTTTGTTCTTTACTTCACCTATGCCTATAGTAGTCCATGTCCTTTGACAAATCTGAGACCAACAGAACTTGATGTTTTACCCTTTGTTCTCTCATTTTATAAAGTTAAGGAAAACTTTTAGGGCAGAGAGACATTTTGCAACCGGTCCTTTTTTGGGTCGACTTTTAAGATGTTCAGTTGAGCAAGATATCCCTTGGAAAAACTATTGTATCTTACTTCTTGCTGTTCTTTTCTTGAAAGTTGGTAGCTTAAAGATGTCTTTGAAGTTTGTATCTTTTGAAGCTGTGAAATCTGCAGTGGTTTGGATTCCTGGTTATGAAAACATTTGTTCAGAGCATGACTGATAAATTAAGACAAAGCTTTCTTCCTTAGCTTAAACAGGAAAGGAGTGTGCTTACTTTTGAAGACTCAGGGAGGCTAGGTTAACCGGTGTAAAATGTCACTGGGAATTCTAGTTAGCTTCTTCCAAAGATATTTCTTGAAATTCATATAGAGAAGGAAATACCCTTTCACTTCCAACTTTTTTCACTTGTGCCTGCAGCAGAATAGAAGTTATATCTCAGGAGTTTATTTTTGATCTGTACTGAAATCTATGGCAAGGATTGTAATATTCTAGTGGCTCTCGAGTTCCTTTGTAGAAGCACGATAATTATCCATTTAAGATGCTTTGTACCTTTTTAGATGCTGGATGCATCTTCTTGGAGTTAAAACAGTTTATGAAACTGCCACTCAGTATTTCTGGACCGGAGATTTACGTTTAACTTTTATAGGCGTGCTTATAAATCTCCATGGTTAATTTGCAAAGTACTTATACTGAGACCATGTCTTCCAAGAATCCATGGTGGTGTTTGACTTTTTTTTTCTTCTGTTCCTCATAGTCATGATGATACTGAATTACTATGAAGGCACCACAGAGAGATCAGGTTTTCCCCAAAGCAACTCTGCAGAACGGAAAGTTGTTAGAAACGTCATAGTACTAATTTTCAATATTGCTTCAGCAATTAGGTGGATCTTAAGTGCTCAAAATCCCTTTGCCCAGTTAATAATCAAAGACTTTTAACAACATGCATCTCTGAAAGGAGTTTTATGTGAAGGACCTGCTTTTACATGATAAATTACTTTCAGTCTTCTTGCAGAATAGGATTTTGAATGCTTCTTATATAAAAGGTTTATGTTAACCTTATACCAAATAGGCCTAATACATGGGCTACTCTGTGTGTGTGTGTGTGTGTATATATATATATGTGTATGTATGTGTGTATATTTTTTTCTTTCTCTAACTATCAAAGTTTGGGTATCCTATCTTTTTATGACACTGATGAAGAACATTCACTAATTTTTTGTGTGTGTTTTGTGTAACTATATACCAGAGTTGCTTTGATTTCTTTACCCTCCCCTAAAATACTCTCAGTATTAGCTCGTATTTTAAAAGTAGAATAATTGTTATAGCTCTGCCTTTGCTTCCAACTCCTTCATGAATGACTTCTCTTCATCAAAAGCCCAGCTGTGGCAAATCCCTAAAGCTTTATTCCTTAGGCTTTTTTATTAAATTTCATCTAACTTGATATGTTTTGTATGGTCCAGTAAGCCAAATAGTTAATCTTTTCAAGCTTCAAACTTCTCCCCAAATCTCAAAGAGTTTTGTTCAGATTAAATGTTGGTGAGGAGGGAAGGAAGGTAGGGGTTTAGGGTGGATTGCTTGTTTAAGATGAGAAGGAGCTGTCTTAATTGACTTCTGGTTAACTTTTTTGTCTCCATCTGTGTAATGAAGAGGTTCTTAACTGACATTTTATTTTGTCTTTCTCTTATCTGGGGATCTGCCTGCTATCTTGACCATTACCTGAGTTCTTCCTTTCCTTGAAAGTACTGCATATATATTTGTAGCATAGGGCTCTGTCTTTTAATGCTACAGCATTTCTTGTAATCAAGATATCTGAAAATGAGGCTAACCTGTCCCACCTCTCTCATTAATTATTGCAGGAAACTAATAGTCACATGAAACACTGACTTTTGCTTCTAAAAGTGCTGTACAGCCATTAAAGTAGTAAATGAAGTACTGTAATGTTTGTCTTTGTAGTACTTTTCTGTAAATTTTCAGAAACTTAATTCTTTCAATCTTATAATTTCTGTGTAAGTATAGAAGTTTTGCCTTTATTTAGGAAAGGTTGGCTTTGAACAACTAATCCTTAGAGTAATTGGGAATTTCCTTTCGTTGTCAACATGAACTAATTAGTATCACATTGTTTGGCTCTTAGCACTTGCTAAGTGAAATGAAATTAAATTGCACATGTCTATTTGTTTCCAAAATAATCATTTTGGATGTTTGACAAATGGGCTTGCCTTTGTTATCACGCATTCACTCTGGGATAGTTTCCCCATTAAAAATGAGAATAAGGCTGCCTGTGAATCTAACTGGAAAACTAGCAAAGTAGCTTTGTATTTAAGTGTTCAGTAGAGCTAAGGGTCCAATTATGTCCTTAGATGTCATTTAGACTCTATAGCAATACAAGTTAAGAAAAATCTAATATTTTGTCCTTTGATGTGATACTTCACTTCTTATTTGAGGTAAGATCACAGCCCTGTGCGAGAATGCATGCTGTACAGTGGATCACAGAACTGGCTGTTAGTCTGTCTTCTGCTTTTTATGCTATTTAGTTGGATATTTTTAACTTCTGCATGTCAACAGGTGAGTCTACAGGCCATGCAGTGTAGGCCATCACTAGGGAAGTAAAGGCTTGCCTGGTTTTGAGGCGTGTTTATTCAGTTGCATTGACAGCAACTAAGGAGTATATTTTCTAAAAAATCATTTTTCTATGATTTTATGATTCTGTGATTTATCGCTGATGTGGCTGAGCTGATCAGAGATCAGGCTAAAGTTGTATTAGTCCTGAATAGCCTCGCAAGAGCGGGACTAGGTGCACAGCAAATGTCAGTGGGGCAGCCACGTCCAGGCACGTCTGTGTTGAAACAGTTAAATGTCATCAAAACTGCGCATAATTGATTTGAGCACGCTAAGTATAGCAGTGGAGCAAAAGCTGATGCTCCTCCTGACTGCAGTAAATTAATGGTAGAAAATACGGCTGGAGGAGAGCAATGTAGTCCATAGTGCTTGTCGCATTTCAAGATATTTTTAAGGAATAATTGGTTCTCAGTTGCTCTCTCCCATAGGCTTATGTGCGCCCACAGAGTAATGGCTTCCTGGCAGAGTGTGCGGTTGAGCTGGCAGCTCTGAGCAGGCCTGTACTGCCAACTTCTGCATGGTGCAGGGGATGGCCTGTGGCCAAGCAGTGAGCTGTGAACTCTGGGAATAGTTCTTCTGTGGGTCATTGTGCAGGCACTGAAGGGAATTTCTGCCCAAAACACAGCCTTTTGAATTAAGAGGAAAACTACCATTTACTCAAGTTCTTGTTTGTGCTGGCAGATTGGCCTAACAATTTAATTCAGCTCTCGCTCTTCATTTAATGCCTAGGAAAGATATGAATCATGTTGCAGTACATGGGTGTTACACCTTCATCCTGAAGTCTTAAAATTCTCTTGCAAAAAAATTACTCTCAGGAGTATCTGTTCTTTGTTCAAAAAAAAAAAAATCAGGGAAAACTCTTGAGTGTAATGTTACAGTGTATGTATAGAGACTTCAATGTTGGGAACATTTTATAAAGAAATGCTTAAATCCTTGAGGCAGTACTGAGAAAGTGGATGGGCTAGAATGTATTAACTGCATGGAAAAGCTAGCTGTTACTGTACTTTAGACAATTCTTTAATATTCTATTAGCTTTATCTTTTTTTAGATAGTTGGAGTAAAGTCTACAGTATGCATTTGGTTTAAAAACAAAAGTTAAAAATCCTTTTCTTTACAGTCACCTTCTCAAGATGGAAAGGAATGTTGCTAGAAGTATTTTTTTTCTCGTAAATTAGACAACTCTGACAGTTTTGCCAAGTTATTCTTCAATCACCCGTAAAACAGAATTGTCTTAGCAAGCAATGCCTTAATTGGTAGACCAAGAAGTATATCTAGTGTAATTCTAATAAATCTGAATTTAAAGAGTATTATTCAGAACAGCAACATTGTCAACCCATAGAAAAGCATTCACACAAACTTTAGGGTTAGCATGTTTCTTGCATTTTACCTATCTTATTTTGATAAAGCACTTTTTTTCTTCTTGTTTACATCTGTATAAATCTTATCAGTAGTAAGTCAATTAAAAATCACTTAAAAGATGAAGATTTGTTTGTTTGGATATGAATCATTGGAAGACTAATACAAGAACTTGATAAGATCATGAGTAGGAGTTAAGAGGAAGCCAAACTTGGTTTTCTTGCGCTGCAATGAAACTTGGCAGCCTGAGGATTCTAGACTTTTCATGTCTTTATTAATACATTTCTCACGATGGATGACATGCAGTATGTTTTTCTAGGATAAGAGAAGTATTGACTGCCAGAACAGCTATTTCATTTTCAGTTCTCTCTTACAACTCTCTTTCCTATGGCAGGAATATGTTTCTATACAGTTTGCTAGTTATGCAACAAAAAAGTAGTTCATCTAATAATTTCTTTGTTGGCCCAGGACTTTTTATGCATCTGCTGTGGTATTTGGCTTTATCAAAGTACCATGCAGGACCAATGGAAAAGGAGCAATATCTTTTGTCATATTAGTCAGTGTTGCTGTGTAAGGTGCTGTAGAGCAATTAAGAATGATTTCTTATAGCCTGTGTTAATTTCTGGAAGGGTAGGTTTCTGAGATGGAACCTGTTTTTACTTTTAAGCAGCAATCTTATGATGGAAATCTAGTTTGTTTCCAACTGTTTTGTTACAAAAGTTTGGTACTTGCTGCTCTTACAAGGAAGACTTGTTTGAAACTTCACCTGTAAGTTCTGGGTACCTAGAAAATGAATAGGATAAATGGCATATTTTAAAGTTTTGTACCTTTTATAAGTGTTGAATATGTACTGTGGTTTGGTTTTGTCCACCCCTTCAGTTTCTGTTGTTCTCGTGTGCAAGAAAACATTTTAAAAAAAATTAAATTCAGGGCAATTTTTGTGTAGAGGATAACATTCTCTTGAGAAAATACATCCCTTACTTAGGTTCATAGGGATCACTAAAATGCAAGTGAATTTACTATCAGAAAATTTAGTTTACTTACATACTTTTTAAAAAAATGTCTTGCACATCCATCTTCTGGGTCAGCCTAATAGGTGATATTTAATAGTTTTTCCAATGTCTAGAGAGAAAGAGAGCAAAACTTCACAGGGCACAAAATCCTTTACTTTTAAGGTCTTCGAGCAGTCAAGAGGGCTGCCCTCATGACCAAATTCTCCTTTTGATGATTCAGACCTGCTACCCTGGCTGACCGTGTCCTGCCTGTATGTTATCCATATATGCTGTAGCATCTTTGCTGCGGTGTGTGCTCGGATGTGCTAGCTCTGCCACTTGAAGAGGACTGGTGTAATTGGTCTAGCAAAACAGACTTTCGCTGAGTGTCTGGGTTCACATATCAGTGCTTGCATGCTCTTGAGCTTCACAACTTTTACCTGGGTCATAGCTAACATAGTTGTGCAGCTTGGACGCCAAAGTGTAATGTAATGATGGCTTGAAGATGCCCAAAGCCTGCCTTTAGTGGAAAATGAAACTGAAAGCTGAAAAGTGATGCTCTGTTGGCATTCGTTAAGATATTAATAAAGATCTAGATGGAAAGTATGAGAAACTCTGCTTGAAAGTATTCTCTGATAGGTTTGACTCACTACTAGAAGAGTTCTGCCTGTCAAAGCAGAGCTCTCCTTTCTCTTCTGCAGAGCCCTGTGAAGAGCTCCTGGACAGACACGTTCTTCTGTGCGTGCCAGCTCTGCTCCTTTGCCTTTATCTCATGTATGTCCTTAGTTCTTGCTAGAGTCGATCACTATGTCAATGGGCTAATCTTCTGGTGCTGGTGTGTGTATGACAGAACTAGGTTTGCTTTTCTTACATATTCAGAACTAGATACCCACAGCTTTAAGGGGTTTTTGAACTGTTTTTTCATTTGTAACTAAACGTATTGCCAATGTGCATGTGTAACACATTCTTCTGTGTGCTGAACCAACGTAGAAAGTGGATTACGAATGCAAACTGCAAAAAGTTTGGTGCAAGAGCAGAAAAAACTAATTTTAATCTAGTCCTTCATTGAAAGCCAGACATGTCCGGTTTATCAACAGTGTGGAGGAGGGAGGTGGTGGTGTTCTCTCTCATTTGGGTTCCCTGACACTTGATATATTTCCTGCTTCCTACACTGTATTTTTTTACCCTAGCTACAGAAATTCATGCTTTTACTGTATGACTGGCAATAAAGACATTATTTTCTTCAAAAGGTTACAAGATTTCAGTATAGTTTCTAGAAAGTTCAGAGCCCTGCAGTTCATACTGGTCTCCAAGAAAATCTGTTGTCATTAGGGATGCAGTTCCCCTTTTAAGGGGATAAAAATGTGAGAACTCAAAGCTAAATAAAAATAACCAGTATTTTATTTCATCTCCAAAGGAATGATTTCATTAAGAGAACAAATATTTACTTTCATCTAGAATATGTATTATTCATACCGTTACATAGTTTGTAGATATTCATGATTAAGATTCATTTTGGACTTCAGAGCAGGCTTGTTTTTTCTTCATCCTGCTGGTGCAGAGCTCTAGGTTTCTTTTCATTTTGGAGAACCATTTCTTATGATCCCTGCTGCCTTCCAAGAGTTTATGGTTGAAATAATCCCAAGATGCTTTTCTCTTCCATAATTAAACCTGAGTATGCAGGTGCTTCTTTTTTTTTCCCTTAGATGCATGTGTTCGGATTTTATGAGTAAACAGTATATTATATTATCCTTTTTTTTTTTCCCATTTCCCTCCCTCTAAAGAGTTCCAGATGAGCCCCTTTATTCTGAAAAAATCTCTTGAGACTGCTTATGTCAGTTCTTCAGGTTCTGCAGAGTTCTACAGAGTTTCCTGGAATTTAACCTTGACAGATCTAAGTAGATACAAAGGACTAACCTGGTCGAAAAGTGAGAAGCATTATCTTTTGTTCAGGAGAGAGCCCTCTTTAAATCACATCTGAGGGCTGATGGGTTATATTCTCCAGATCACCTTTTGTATTGATTGCTCTGCCCCATATGCTCCTCTTACGTGATATGGTTGAGATCTTCAATATGAGGTGGTTGTTTTCTGTGGTGTTGGCAGGTGTAACCCAAAATTATCCCTGAGAATTGACATCAGTTGTGTAAACTGTTTGAGAGGTACTGTGTATTTTTCTTCAGGGTGGAGGGCAAGGAAGAATAAGCATACGAAATAAAAACTGTTATGGGGACAGTCTCTTTCTCTCTTTTACTTTAAATCATTCCATACAGAAAAGTGGATTAAAAAAAAAAAAACAA